>VWZN01006327.1:62740-78451 GCA_013396955.1 Regulus satrapa | reverse complement strand
AAAAAACAAAAAAAAAAAAAAAAAAAAAAAAAAAAAAAAAAAAAAAAACAGAACAAAAAACAAACTAAATGTCTTTTTTGAGTCTTCAGTGATTTTTGTACCACTTAGTTTAGCTCTCTAGTAGTCCAAAGGAATGGAAATTGAATTTCAGAATTCAGCCTCAGGCTCTTCCGGATGTATCAGCTTTTTGCTATTCACTCATTCCAGCACCCATGAGTCAGGACACCAAATGTTCCCAGCGAGGCTGCTTCCAGTGCCTCGCTGAAGCTGCAAGCAGTTAGTCACAGATGAAAGCAGCATGGATAAGTATCCATGTGGCATCAGGAAAAATACCATGGAGATATCTTTTTCAGCTGAATGACACCTGGCTGAGATATTTACAGCCATAAGCAGCCTCATTGTATGTGAAAATGGGAAGGAACTTTCTCACCATGGGGGAGGAGGGCAATGTCAAGACACAGCAAGGGTTATCTGTATGCAGAAGCTGGGCTCAATTAACTGTAGAGTGGAGAGAAATATTAAACCATTTGTATTCTTTGAAAGTATATTCATTCCACTTTCAAATTATGAGAAGTTGTTGGATTTCCTTAAATCAAAGTGTGATTTATATAATTACTGTGTTATGATTATCTTTATTAAAGGACTCAACATTTTGTAATGGTTTCTGCAAATAAAAGGGAGACTAAATAGGATTTCTTTTTTTTTTTCTTTTAAGGGAACTGCTTCATTCAATATTTAAATGAATTCACTCATTGTTTGGCATTCTCTGTCTCAAGATTATGCCTGAATGGGAGATTATTCATTCCAATTTTTTTCAATTTCATTGCAACTTCTTGTAAACATAAACTGTAATAAAAAATCCATGAAGACCCAAGATGCAAGGACTCATAGACAGGAAAAAAACAAAACAAAACAAACAAAAAAAAAAACCCAACCAAAATCCAACCCATTCTAATTATTGAATTAATTAAAATATTCTTGCAGTGATTTCATTTGTTTGGTTGATTGGTTTTCTTCAATTTCTTTCATGGAAACATGGAAAATATTTAGATTTTTCATCTTTAAAAGAACCCAAATGCCACATTTATCTTGTTATCTAGGCAAAGTAATTTATCATTTAAAACCGTGTGTCATAAACATTTGTTAAATCTGTATATGAATGATGTTCAAGCCAACAAAAGAAATGAAGCAAAAGAAGAAGGAAAAGCAATCAATTTTTAGACCAGTCAATAGTAGAGCTCATATCATTATGTATACATTACTTCTGTAAAGGTAAGTCCATGTTACGACTGCTTTGGCAGAGAATTAAGAAACGAAGAAATGTTGTTACTTAGGAAGATTAATTGGCAATATCACATTTATAACTCATTTTAAACCCAGCTGTGTCTCATGAGTAAGTCAGTATTTTACATTTCTGAACTGGTCTGTAAACAAGAGTTTTGCTTATTACTGGATGTGTTCAGGATGTAATAATAATTTTCTCTCTATTTGGCTCAAGGGTGGCCCTGTTCAGGATACTTAAGAGGACTGAAGCCCTCTGCTCTGTATAAGTACTGCCTAATCCATTATATGTTTTCCCTCATCATGGAAGGCAGTTGCACTTATGGAGTCTGTACAAAATGCTTTATTCCTCCATCTACTCTTGAGTTGAAGAATGTGTCCATCCTGTTTCACATTTCATGTTGAAAGAAAATAAAATGTCAAAGGGTCAGATTCTGCATTATAACCTACAGTGATGGAGGTTTACTTGGTGAAGACCCAGAAAGCAAAGGCAACTAACAGCTCTCATCCTGAAAACTGAAAAGTGTTACAAGACTGTATAATGTACCAGACAGATGAAACTAAGGACGGAGGTAAACCATGTTCATGTAGAAGAGAGCGAGAACCAGTAACAGTCCTGAATCGCTTATGTTAAAGTCAAACAAGAGGAAATTTTCACTGAGGCATGGCCAAAACTCTTTATCTTTGGCATGTAAGGACAGTTTGCATCTGTGGAAAGGGAATTCTAAACCTAAAAGTAATGCCCAGACTTTTATGGCACATGACATCTTTTCTTCAGAAGAGAGATTACTCTTCATTCAGGAAGCAGGATCTTATGACTTAATCACCAAGATAAAGATTTTTATACATGAGTATTTCTTTGTCCCTCTGTTAGTTCTAGACTAAAATGCAGAATTTCTGCACCAACATACAGTGGGCCAAGAAATGCTTTACCCTGACATACGCAGTTTTCAGTTCTGTTTTGGGCTTTCTTCTGCATTCTCTTCTTTTGATTTTATAATTTTTTATTATAAATTTTGATATAATTATATATATTATGTTTTTTAATCTACTGTTTTCTGTACCATGCTTGTCTAACTGGAAAGCAATAAGTTCAAATCCTTCAAAGTTCCATGAGGTTAGCACCAGTCTCCATTTTCTCAGTAAGTCTATCACGAGAAGTCTATCATGTAGTAAAGGGGCAGCAGTACCATGGTATCTTTTGACTGAGATCTGTGGATCCTGCAGATTAATTTTGATATGTATTAAACTAGCAAAATGAGTTGTTTAGAGTACTTGTGGGGATGACGGCTTTCAGGAAGGTTGAGTTTATGTAACAAAAGACAAGTACAGAAGTTCCCCATAAAACACTAAGTTTTAAACCTTTCACAGTCCTAACTAGACATGCTTGAATTAGTTTTCTGAACACATGACATTAAACTTGTTACCTGGACTACCTTTTCCAATGAGAGGTATGTTGAAAATGGTTGAAGACTATTGCTATATAAACTAAAATAAAGTTCTGTAAAATAGTAATCTGAAACCCAGTAATCTTAATCTTAAATCTATGTTAAACCAGTAAATTCTATAAAAGGCAGCCTGATTGACTTTGCTTAATTAATTATTTTTTACTTATTTAGTTGCCATTTATAATCCAATAACTGTTTTTTCTGTTTATATCAAGATAATTTTTGTTATTCATGCTGTAATGTAATAGATAAAATTATTTGTATTAATTCTGAATTTAATACTGTTTCTTTACTGTAGTACATTTCTAGATGTTACTTATTATTTTATGAAAATAAATAACAAGTGACATGAAAGAATCTTTCAAGATTTCAATAGATGGTAAACTTTGCCAACTTAATGGCCTGACCAAATATCCCTTATGACTAGAGAGAGGAAACTTGTGAGAGGTCTACAAACAAAATTTTATTTTCATTGGACAAGAAATTAGAAGCAAAGGTGATTTTAACTCACCACTTTTGTTCATCAGATTTTAAGTGTCCGATTGTGAGAATGAAAACAAATGTATACAAAAGCTTTATAATAGGAAAAAACTTAAAATAGGAAACATACTTTATTGTAAGAGCAGAAACTATCCTGAATACCATTATTTTTATTTAGTTGTCAAACTGGACAATTAGGAAACTCACTGAGATCCTCTGGCCAATGTAAATATCTGTTAGATTAATTATTAATCTGAAGTTCAAAGTCCGTTGAGGTGAAACAGGAACAGGAAGGTGGGATTTATCAGATCTGTGATACATTATTAAATGGGACTTTTCTGTAGGCCTTAGTTTCTTAAAATGATTGTAAAGATAGTGTAAGTGTTTGGCATAAATGCAGACATTAATTCTTGAAATCCAAAAAATATATTACATTAATCCTTCCAAAAAAGGCTTTTTTTCCCCCTCCTCCAGCTTTCACTTTACTACAATGGACATGGGACTTGGGTTTTCACTCCTGCTTTTGAGCTTTGGCTCACCTTACTCAGTGGCCCCAGAGCATGTGAATCAGATATCTTTGGGCTGAAATTCAACAGGAAACTGTGCTTCACCTCCTTACAGGCATTCAGTCTGTGCAGCCAGGCCTAGATGTGCTTTGAAATCCTTGTCCCCCAAAAGACAAATACAGCGTGCATCAGAACATCATGCAAAGGTTTCAATCCATAAATTGCCCAGAGTGGCACTGCTTATTACTAGAGAAAACATAAAACATTGCTTCTTGTTGATAATGCAGACACCTCAAATAGTGCAGATAACTGATAAAAGCAAAAAGTGGTGATAGTAACACGCTGGTGAAAAAAAACCAATTTCACTAATTTTTATTATATCGCTCCATAACTAAGTGACAAAAAGGGGAAGCAGATGAGATAAAATTTAACAAGAGACCAAGTTATACATTTGTTTAATTAAAATTAATTTCTTTATGATTTCCTTTGTGCTTTAATTTGGAACAGAAAGTCTGCTCCATACAGTCCATGTGTGTGATTGTGTCTGCTTTGTGTTTTAGTTCATGTCTACACCTGCTCAAAAACAAATAATAAAGAAAACACAATATAAACACAAGCCCAACTCACTCCAGGTGGTATGTTAGTTTTGAATCAGAAAACTACTGGAAAGACACGACTTCTTAGCAGCACAGTTTAGAGAGTTTATAACCATGAAGAGGTCAAAAGTGGGCAAAACATTCACTGCACATTGATGGGACACTGATGCTAGAAACCCCTTAGTTACCTTTTCCCTTCAGAGAGGCTAATAGAGTTTTGGAGGCAGCTTCTATTTTCACCCCTACTGAGTTCTTCCCAACAGCAGTCATCTGTTGGAAATATCCCATCAGGTATGTCTCAGCAGCAAGACAGCACCCGCTTTTGAAGACACATGGGATTGACCAGAATGTTTTTTGAATTCTCAGGTTTAAGCATGCTTCTTGGGGTTCTTTTTTATAATGATCTGGCTGACTATACTTGAATAGTTTTTTTATCTATTGAGAAGAATACTGACGAAGAAATGAGAAAAGGGGCTTTGAAGGAAAACAGGTACAGTAAAACCTGTCAAATAAAATTAATTCAGTAAAGCTTCCTGTATTACATTACTTTTATTTAATATTCTTATATAACGACAAAAGTAAATCCCCTGAAAATTGTATTCCCACTGACAGCTTCCCTGCTATTTTATGGTGCATCCTCTATAGTTAATGGTCTATCACAGCTTCCACTATAAGTTCTGATTTGTCAAGGCTTTATTGTAGCAACAAAATTGTTAGAAAGGAATTTCATTCTGTGAGAGACCGAAAAAGGAATTTTAGTTTAAATTGATTTAGCCATCTCTAAATTAGAGCAAAGAGGGTCTTCTTGAGATTTTTTCCCCCCATTTTTCAGGTTTTATCTGTCTTTTTCTTTAATAGGCCAATTTATCTTCTATTGTGAACTGGAATAGTTGCTCTGATGTTGGAACAAATGATCTAGAAGTTTGGCTTCTGGATAGAATGTCTGTCTCCAAAAGCACACAAGAATCTTTTTTACTGCTTTCAATACACTGCAGATCTGAGTCTACAGATATGTACTTGGGTAATTTTTCAAAATATACCCAACAGTGGGAGAAATTTATAATGTGTGAAGGAGGTGTACAGATACTATGCATGGTAAAGCCCTTGACCAATTCTTGAATTACCGATTTTTTGTGATGTTTGCATAACTATTTGATCTTCAAATAACATCTGTAGCACCTAAAAGCTGCTTAAAACCAGATGTTGTCCTGAATCCCCTCATGCTTGTGCCACTGAAGACAGAGTAGACATTGAGCTCTATTCTAGGCACCCTGATGCAATGCTGGGCTCTAACTTACTTGATACAACTGCAAGTAGTGCTGAGGGAAAACTATAGCACATCATTTGCTAAAATGGAGGCCATAAAAATTAATTTTCTGCATAAACAATGTAAAAAAGTTGAATGTGTGACAATATGACTCTACATAAAGTCAGAGTTCATCTGTTCTTCTAGACAGAGAAAGATGATCTAACCAATGCTGTAGTAAGACAAATGCAATTTTTTTTTTTTTTTTTTTTTTTAACAAGCAAAAAAGAANGACAAATGCAATTTTTTTTTTTTTTTTTTTTTTTCAACAAGCAGAATAGAATATGCCTGAACTGCTTCTTTTGGAATGTTCTTGCATATATGAATTAATAATTTAGAAACAGCTGTTGAATAGATGTTACATATAAATTATTTCTATGCTTCACAAAAGGTAGAAATTCCAGTTTTTTATTCGCTTAAGGTTAAATAATTGATTTTTCCATGTACACAACCTGTGCTATAATTTTAAAGAACATCAAATTAATAGGCAGATTCAATGTTCATATTCAGTGCTAGAAATTAAAATAATGGTTTAAGTAAATTGCTCACTGATGTGAAAATATGAGCCTGTGAAATTCATAACTTGCTCATTTGTTTCTTTAGTAACAGAGGAGACTGATGGAGATCTGTTTTCCTATGAAGTCCACCTTCAAATTGTGTGTCACTCTTATAAAAAGGATTCTACAGGATGCAGTGACCATTAGCAAACCCTCAGCCTGATGAGATACAGTGAACTTCTGAAAGGGGGAAGAAAAAATGTTAATTCAACCTGCTCTGTGGACACCTTTCAAAGAAGTGAATTTTTTTTTTTTTTGGCCCTTATCCCAATTTGTCTTCAACATCAGAGTCTTATGAATATGTTCAGCAGCTTTTTACAAGTGTATTACAAGAATTCTCTATTTAATGATATAGACCAAAACATCAAAAAAACAAAAAACAAAACAAAACAAAACAAACAAACAAACAAACAAAACCCCAGTAAGTGAAGACTTGCATATGTTTTTCTTTGTATAGAATACAAATAGTTTTCTCAAAGAGAAATTATACAGTAATTTGATTTTATTTGATAGCATTCTTTCATTTCCAGGTAGCATTGTTAAACTTTACTGTACACTGTAATCTAGTGTGTTGCTTATGGCCTACTGTTGGACTTTTATTTTGAAAATTTACTTTTTTATTGCAGAAAATGTGTAACAATAGGCAGTTGCAATGAAACTAAGCCACCCAAAATGTTTTCTGACCAGATCTTCTTGAAGAAGTCCACTGCATTACTGTTAGGTTTTTGCCTGTCCTTCCCCTCCTTTTAGGACAACAGTCTGAGGAAAGCAATTACCTGGCTGTGAAACATATTTCTTGAACAGCAGGATCTGGCTCAGTGGCTTGCTCCTTATATCTACAGAACTATTCAACAAATGATGGCAAGAGAGAAAATAGTGACCCCTTAGCATCTGCCTTTGCTAGTTAAACTGTTGACTGTTTGTTTTTTTGGTTTTNTTTTTTTAATTTTTTTTTTTTTTTTTTTTTTTTTTTTTTTTTTTTTTTTTTTTTTTTTTTTTTTTTTTTTTTTTTTTTCCCAAGGCTGCTTTTAAGGAAGGTAGTAGTTAGTTTATGATTTACATTAATTTTTTCTCTCCTGTGACCATTTGATGTAAAATCCCTAGTCTATATATTTGTTAAATGTCTGTGTGTATATATGCTTGCAAAAGAGAGGAAAAAAAAATCACTTTCACAAGCAGAAAATGTCTTTAAATAAAGATGTGCATTTTAATTTAAGTTCAGACAAAGGTGTGAAGGCTTTATTTGTTGAGAAGAAAACAGACAATTATTTTCCTTCTTCAGCTGAATCCAAAGAAACTTGTCTTCTGCTGAAGAAGGTTGGTAAACAGAGATTTCTCTTGGTAAGTTCAGAGAGGAAAACGTGCACTCTTTTGTTTCTATTAGTTTACTTTTCCCTGGAATAAATGCAAAGGCCACCTTCCCATCGGAAGTTTTCATCTCTGGTAGCAAAATATATTCTTTTTCCTGCTTTCAATGTGCAGAGAGTGGTGAACGATTCATTCTCTGCAAAGTTCAGGTGAAGGGTACATTATAAAACCCTGCAGGTGGTTGTATCCAAAGCACTTAGGGTTTTCCTACCTGTGTAGAGGAATTCCTGGATAAAAGTCTGCTGAGGGTCAGTAAATGTATCTCGATACTTTTGTTTGTAAAATACTTTTATTTCCAAATCAGTTCCAGATAGACCTTTAATATAGCAGATTGCTAATCAAACACACTACTGGAAAAAGAAGGTTAAAAATCTGTCTATATGAACAATAAGTGAATATTTTTAGGAGATGTAGAGAACTAACCTCATTATTTTGCTCCATTTGTATATGAAATATTTTGTAAATTAAATATTTAGTTCAATATTTTGCAATCTCTTGGAAAGGGAGTTGCTTTTCACTGCCCACGATCTTCTGCCTGGCCCCTAACCTGCATGTAACTATAGTGGCCTGAGGGAAAGTTGATATCCACCATAAGTGTGACTTTTCCAACAACATGAGATGACCTAATGGAAGGTATTGATCCTGCCTGAAAAGCTCACATTCATGCCATCATAAACATTTACATCAGATATCCTGTTATTCATTTGTAATGGACTCCTACTTTGGAGCCTCTGTTATTATTCACAGTTAGCACCTGCAAGGGCACAGCTGTGCACAGTCACCTGCTTTGATCACAGTTCTCAGCAAGCATGACTGCACTGGCCCCTTCTGCTAGGCTTTATCTGGGGAAAAAAACTCACGTGTCATGCATCTAGCCTGTTTTGGGTTTGTTTTTAAGATTTTGCACCTGCATGCTCAACAGCAGGACACCTTAAATCCTGTCCTGTAATACCAGGTCTGTGCCTGGTACTGCTTGGACCACTTCCCTCCCTCTGGTTCCTTACTCATTAAAGAAGCAGTTTGACTCTGCTGGGGAAGAAAACAAGGAGCGACCTCCATAGAAGAATATTTAATTAAAGATATTAAAGGTTGTTAGAAGTACTCAGGCACCCCTGAAGTCTGAAAAATCAAAAATTCACACATGTCCTCTCCCCTTTATGAGTCTGGAAGTCTGATTTTTAGCAGTATTTAGGCTGATGGGCTTTGCACATGAAAAAAAGAATCCCATTTAATTTTCTTATGTACATTTTCTGTCTCCGTTGACCATAATTCTAGCTGACTATAGTCAAACGACCAAAACACCTATTTCCACTCTGGTGGTGAGATTTCTCCCACTTCACTCACTTTGTCCATTCTAAAAATGTTTGCCATTAAAATGATTGCATTTTCCTTTCTTAGCTGTCCTTAATTTACATTTGTATTTGTCAATAAGTTGTATCCTTTGTGCTTCTGTTCATGTGCATGTTCCTGTTCATGTGTTGGATACCTCTTTTTGCTTGGCCTAGTAATATATTTGGAGTCAGAAGCAGAGATTTTCAAACACTGCCACTTTTTAAACCAAGATTTATCTTCATTCACATTTACAGCATTTTCTCTTGAAAATTCCCTTCAAACTCTCCATGTGTAATATTCACTGTCATATAAAACCTGATATTAGTTTGGTGTGCTTGCCTGGTTTCCTTAGAAACCTTTCTGAGTTATTTCCTGTAAAGGAAATTATCATCCCACATTTAGGAAGGTACAGTTACAACTGAATAATGTTTTGACAGAATTATCAAAATTAAATTCCACACCTTACTTGAACACCACATCTGAATTAACCTAATTTATATTTTCAAATCCTAGATGCCTTCTCTCCAATACTGAGCTGGAGATCAATGTCCATCATGTTTAGAAAGGCATCCGATGAAGAAAGGTCATAGCTAATCTAGACACTGAGGCATTATATGCAATAATTTCATTTTTAAAATCTGATTGTTTTAGAAACTTTTTAGTGTCAAACCAGAAATTTGCATCAGACTCAGGAAATTATATTATACCAACAGTAAATTTTGCTACCAGCCTTTTTTTTCAGTAGCATACAATGCACCAAAATTTAGCCTGTCTCTGAATTTGGTCTCTAGCACAGTGTGAGGAATATAGAGAGGAATAACTTCGGGATGTTAAGGCTTTGATTCATAATCAACAGGTTCATTTGCACTAGCTGACCTTCATTTAAGTCTTCAGGTGCCATGGGTCATGCAAAGAAATCAGACATGAGGTAGAACCATGTGCTTTATCCTGCTTGCTTGCCTAAGAGCACCTGTAGCAGGTTTATAAACCTTGCTTTACTACTGCTCTTGCACCCCCTGTGTGTGTGCCTTGTGCTAAAACTTTACTGGCACCATGATGCCAGTAACTGCAGAACTGGCAGTAACTGCTTGTTCTTAATTTGCTTGCTGAAATGTAAACAACATTTAAAAAAAGATTTAGATTCGCATTTGTGATTAAGGCAAGGGATACATTATATGTATTGAGATAAATAGTACTATATAACTATATTGTATTTGATAAATAGAATTTATTTTGTTGCAATTGCCCTCAGTCATGAGGTCTTCATTTAAAATAACCCAATATATTGCAAATCTTTCAAAATTAACAATGATCTCAAAGGTACTACTTTCCAGAAGACTAGCATAGATATTTTAATCTGCTTTTATTAAATGTATATTATGAAAAGTAATGTTTCTGGATTTTCAGCTGCAAATTAAATGAGCTGAGCATTTCTGGTTTCAGATAAAATCTGAAACTATTCACCATAATAATATATGATTGCACTTAATTTGTTTGTTTGTTTCTTTTGTTCCTCCTCCACATTTTATTTGTAAGGAAAACACACAAATAATGTGGGTTCACGTATATGCAAGCACTGGAGGCTGAAGCTTGCTTATGTACTGTATGCCCCTTGTGGCCAATACATACAAGACTAAAAAATTGTAGTTCATTGCTCTCTCTTTCCTAATATAAACTATTATTCTTTGTCTGTGATGTCAGCTGATTCTTTCCTTTATTTATAAAACTTTTGCTCTGCAATTTTGTGAGCATTCTGCTGAAACTCAAGATTCCTAGCTCTGTTTAACATAGGATTCTATGATAGATGTCAATATACCCATAAATGGAAAAACGTATATAGGTCTCTTTGTAGAAAGCCATGTATTAGAACAAACCTGCTCCTACCAAGTTCAATAGTGCATCATAAATAATACGTAATATGTACATATTATATAATCAGATATATCATATAATTGCATATATAATTATATAATTTTATATATGTACACGATATAATGTACATATTATATATGCAATATTAGATGTACATATATATGTACAATATATAGCATGTACTATGCTGTGCTATATGGAAAGCATATACAGGTAGAACCTTACATGTTAAATACTTCATGGTTAGCAGTAAGCTGATGCAGTGTGGTGATGTGGTTAATTAATTTGGGGCTTTTACATGCTGTAGTGTAAAGCTCCCAAGATAAAAGCTAGAGTTGCTGGGCAATGACACTTACATGGATGCAGCATTTTCCTAGTCTCTGATCACTTTGCTTCTGTTAATTTTTAAAATCTACTTAGTGCTTAGACTTGTAAGCTGCTGGCTGACATGGAATTGTATCAGAATTATAGAATCATGAAACAGTTTGTGTTGGAAGGAACCTTTAAGCACTAGATCAGGCTGTCAAAGCTCCATACAACCTGGTCTTTGAACATTTTCAGGGATGAGACCTCCACAACCTGTCCAGGCAGCCTGTTTCAGTGCCTCACTACCTTTACAGTGCAGAATTTCTTACTTTTACCAATAGTAACATACTGTCTTTCAGTTTAAAGCCATTCTCCCTTGTCCTATCACTACATGTGTTTGTAATATGCTCCTCTCCAGATTTCTTGTTGTCTGCCTTAGATACTGGAAGCCTGCTTCAAGGTCTCCCCAGCGCCTTCTTGTCCAGGCTGAACAGCCCCAACTCCTCATCTTGTCCTCACTGGAGGCTGTAGAGGGTCTCGTAGAGGGCTGCAGCCCCCTGATCATCTTAGTGGCCTCCTCTGGGCTTGCTCCAGCAGATCTCTGTCCTTCTTGTGCTGAGGGCTCCAGAGCTGGATGCAATCCTCTGGGTGGGGTCTCACTGGAGCAGAGGGGCCCTGCTGGCTCTGCTGCTTTCCATGCAGCCCAGGATATGATTTGCTTTCTGGGCTGCAAGTGCACATTGCTGGCTCATGTTGAGTTTCTCGTCAATCAACACCCAATAGTTATGGGACAAAACTAATTAATATTCTGCCATATCATTCTGATTTCAACTTGTGAACATAAGGTAGATTATGTTGTCAAAATAGCTAAGCAGTATCCACCAGAATTCTGATATTTCAGGTAGGGATGAGATATAAATATATATTTTTTGAAAGCCATTCCAAGAGAAGCGGTTTGGATTTTGTACGCATAAAATTAAAGCATTGCAGTGGAAACTGTACCTGCTTTACAGATGAGATTAAAATCCAGGCTATTAGCAGCTCTATCTTCATAAAGATAACTGATTTGGTGTCAAATGAGATTAGTGAACCAAAACTGAGAAATTCAGAGTGTTTTTGATATTTCCAAGGGAAATTCTCTCTTGATGGATGATCTAAGTTGAGGAGATATCATGCAGAACACCATTTTGATGTATCCCTCTGCTAGTACACACTTTCATAAATGCTTTTGCACCTAACTCAACAATATCTAATCCATAATATTCTGTAAAATCTTAAAACATAAAGATGTATTTGGCAGGTTTTATAGATTATTTAACAAAGTAAATTTTTTTAAATATGAAATTTTCTGCTAATGATTTGTTTTCCTTTCAAAAACCAAAGAGCTTTTCTATGTCATTCTAAAAGATCATATTTTAAGGGCATAGATACAACAATAGTAAAATGTTAAGTCTCTAAAGTACAGAATATTTTTCATACTATTTGCAATATAAAATAGGAAATGCATTATTTCAATTTATGGATACAGTGCTTTTATTAACATTATCTAGACACTGTCCAAAAGATTAATCTATAGCTTGTCCTTTCACTATGAGTAATGGCTAGATTCTTGAGTTCTTAATAGAACATATCTGTATTATAGTTTACTGTAAGTTATAGTAAAGTGCTTTTTCACAATAAAACAAGGAAATGCAGTATCATTATGTGGTCATGTTTTGCTGTATTTTTCTGTGCTGTTGTGAACTGTGTGTTGGTCGGAACTGTAAAAAGCCAAAATTATTCTGAATTAGGATCATCAAATATAAGACTTTTATCCATAAAGAAGATTCTATTTAATCAATTTCACATCACAATTGTAATAACTGTAAGTCTAGCTGTCCTCTTTCTGAGATGTTTCAGGCAGTTAATGAAGCTTGGGAATTAGTTTTTTGAGAAAAGTTTCTTACATGTTTTGGTAAATGTAGAGAGTAATTTTATTTTTCTTTTTTGATATAAAAAGTCTGGTGCTTGCAAAACCTATCTATCTTAACTAGTATAGTGCATGCACAGTAGTTGAACAGACAAATGCAATACTCTGAGGAAGAAACTCTGCACATTTTTGTATCTCTAAAGGAACAGTTTTCAGTGTTTTACTTCACTGATCTGCCTCAGGTCCTGTTACACCAGGGTAGGAAGCCAGAAAATTAATTGGAACAGTGGGTCTGTTAGCTTTTACTGCTGATAACCATTGATAGACAACAATAACCACCTCTCTACTCATGCTTTCATTAAATTCATATTAGCACACCCCAGGTTTTGAACTAAAACAGTCTATGTAAACACATGTGAAAAAACTGCCATATGCTGTCAATTTTAGAACTGTTTTCATTTGCTGTGTTTGAACAGTGTAGCCGAAGTCCTGTTTTGCCTAGTGTAGCGCTGGGAGGGAGACCATGTTGGGTTAGTTAGATAGTCACCCTCATTGCTATTCTCCTAACTGTTTATTTGGCCCAAGAGCTGATGTCTTCTCAGAAAACAGTCATGGCAGGGCACAGTAGGCTGGTGCTGCACTGCTGTCCATCAGCCTGCTGCTACTCAGTCTGTGTCATTAACAATTGTTCTTTCCAGGATGCTTGCATGGGGGTGCACAAGCTACTGACATATTTCAAACTGTTTCATCCTTCTTGTATTTGCATTGCTTCCTAGCATGCAGGGTTGATGTTTCTAAAGATTATAAAAAAAGGAAAAAAAAGACTAAGCTTTTTGAGCAAGAAAAGATTAGCTGTTAGCTGAGGTGTACATAATTTTCGTAGAAATGCAGAATAGCAGAATGGTTTGAGTTGAAACGGATTAAAAAGACCCTTTTAGTTCAATTCCCTTGCTATAAGCAGGAAACCTTCCACTAAACCAGGTTGCTCAAAACCCCATCCAGCCTGGCCTTCAACACTTCCAGGACTGGGGTATCCACAGATTCTCTGGGCAAACTTTTCCAGATTATCAGTCTGTGAGATCACTTTTTATGTGTGTGGTCTATCATCTTAGGACTTTGTTTGCTTGTGGCATTTTTTGTTTTTGTTATTGTTATTTTGTTTGCTTGGGGGTTTTGTAATTTTTAATTTTTTGGGTTTTGCTTTTTTGTTTGGTTTGGTTTGATTTGATTTTGTTGTTGTTTTGGTTTTTTCTGTATTTTGTTTGAGTACTGTTTGCTGCAGCTTTATGTGGAGTAGAAGAGATATTTCAAGAACATGTGAAATCATGTAGATGTATTCATGAAGATTACTGCTCCCATCAAGGCTATAGATAGATACTTGCAATTCAGAGTGCAAACTGGGAGAGTGTTTGTTATAATTATTGATAGTGTTAGTTATAATTATTGATAAGTAATCTGAACGAGAAAAGAAAGACAGAAAAAAATATTTTTAAAAGTGCTATCAGCTTTTTAAGATTAAATGGAATTTTTTCCCAAGTAAGAAATGACATGAAATGGCAATTCAAATACTCTTTTTGTCTACTGAGATGTTTTAAGGCCTTTACCACCTGCTGAGTGCCTGGAAGGATGAATAAACATTGGAGTGACAGGTTTCACACTGGTATGTCATAGATTTGCACAGCGGGACAGAGTGGTTTCCGACACTATTGGCTGATCTGCTTTTCAAATAGAAGTCTGCATTTCAGATTTTGAAAGAAAAGAGTTCTTTTCATTTTTGTGGTTCAGAAAATGAATTATTTTTAAATGCAGTAATTCCTGAAAATTATAAAGTTTTTCCAAATGCAGAACATTAAAGAAAATATATGCTAGACAATAACCTGAAGAAGGGAATATAATTTAGGAGCTTAAACCCAGAAGAAAAATGCATGCATATATATTTGTGAAAACTACCAGAAAATATTATTTTGTTTAAATTGTCTCCTTTAAAACTGCTATTTTTTAAGACCAATAGAGACCAGTTGGGGGAAAAAAAGGCAAAAGGCACAAAGTAAATCATGTTGTAATTCAATTATACTTGGCCAAGGTAGGGTTCCCATGGTGGGAGCCTGAAACATTAAGTTTTGAGACATTGGAATAATTCCTTTGATCATAACCAACTTGACATTGCAACATTTTTTTTAGGCAGTTAACTCTCAGCCTTGATAAGGAGCAAGGCTTGCATGCCATTCTTTACCATGACTTCTCTGTGGGCTGTAAAAGGAATTGAAAAAATAATAGCAAATATTAAGAGTATGATGTTCGCCACACCAAGAGAACTTAGAAACCAAGATGTTTTCAGTAAATGAATGAAATATAAAACTACTGTGATGGTGTGCAGAAGTTAAAAATTTTATGAATGTATAAAGGGTTACCTGTCTCTCAGATTTAAAGCTGCCCTTGCTGTCCTCTTCACAAGAGAANAAAAAACAAACAAACAAAAGAAAAGACCCAGTTGCCATGGAACAAAAAAGACATGGATTCAATTTCTTATTTCAATTTTTTCATGAGAAGATCTTGAAGTCAAGTACAGCCTCTCCAAAGGGAGTACCTACAGGGTACCTTTTGGACTGTGTGAATTATTCTATATTTATGCAGTAGATGCTCTTCTTGAACCTGAGTCTCTTCTTCTCAAGTGAACAAATTAACAGCTAAATAGAACCAATATCTCTTATATACCTTCTCAGCGCTTGCTTTTTTTTTTTTTTTTTTTT
>VWZN01006327.1:34421-45476 GCA_013396955.1 Regulus satrapa | reverse complement strand
CAAGGTTTTATAGCAAGGTTTTATTTCAGAGAATCACCAAATCACAGAATGATCATGGTTGGAAGGGATGTCCATGTCATTTGCGCCAGCACCCCTTCTTGAGCAGGGCTGTCCAGAGTCAGTTGCCCAGGAGCATGTCCAGATGGCTTATCACAGTAAGAAGTCTTTCCTAGTGTTCAAAGGGAACCTCCAATGTTTCAGTTTGAGCCCATTGTCTCCGGTTGTTCACCACCAAAAAGGCCCTGACTTGGTCCCCTTTGCACCTTTACTCCAGGATTTTATACATTAACGTGGTCGTCTTCTCTTCTCCTGAATAAACAGTCCCAGGTGTCTCAGCTAAGACTCACAGAAGAGGTGTTCCAGTTCTTCAGTCATCTTAATGACCCTTTGTTATACTCTTGTACTGAGGAGACCAGAACTGAGCATAGCATGGTTTGATCTCCGTGTTTTGTTTCTTCCAGCTTTTGGTACTTTAAAAACATTGTTCAAAAAACCGAACTTTGGCAGTATTCTAGATAAAGCCTCTTTGTGTTTGGAGTTTGTTGCAGTTATCTATCTTTAATAAAAACATTTGCCGTGTTTGTAGCATTTGAATACCATAAGGACAATTATATTGATTCAACTAGCAAAACATGGGAGCACATTGTATCATTGATTTTGTATGTAACAAGGTTACAATGGATAATTGAAAGGAGAATTTAGCCCATTGCTTCTGAAACTTAATTTTCTTCTTCCCAAGCCTGCATAGGCAGACCAGCTGGCTCCAGGCAGGACCTATTTAAGTGCAGAAATAGTGTTAAGCCTCCTTAATGTGACAAATGGCAAAAAGCACTTTGTAAAAATTTCATTCAGAAACAAAAGAGTGAATTGTTGAGTAAGCTTGTGGAATAGAGAGGTCACAAGTAGATTTTGATTTCACCTCCAAAGAGTTAAAAACCAAATTGGGAATCTGGGATAAGATGCAACAAAAAAAAAACCAACAAAAAAACCCCAACCAACCAACCAACCAAAAAAACAAACAAAAAAACCCACCAGAAAACCCCAAAAAACCCCCAAAAAACCCAAAACAAAACAACCAAAAAGAAACAAACAAAAAACAAAACAAAGACAAAAACTAAAAAAAAACCAACCCCCCCCCCAAAACCCCCAACAAAAAACAAACAAAACACCCCCACAACTGCCATTTTTGTGTTAATTAGTGTAGAAAACTAAATTTTGTTTTGATTCAAGTAAGTCTTATGATACGACTGTTGGTGGTAGTTTTTGGCTAATCTCTGATAAGATGCTTTTTCCTCATCCTTCTTTAGATGTCTTGAAGAGTGGACCCCACTGAACTAATGCACTTACTTTCTTAGTGATGACTGCCAAGGTGCTGTCAAAGCCAGCTGTCTCATTATTCCTCTTTCATTACATTTTCTTGTTATTCCTTGAACATGGGAGAAGAACCATATTAAAGCATTCCCTGTGACTGGGTTATAATTGCACCCTCTGTTAGTAATTGCTCATCCATTCAAAAGCTTTGCTGCAATATTTTGAAACAAATTGACATCATTCTAGTTCTACAGTTAATCTGCTATTCAGAAAGGCATAGCAGGGGGATGTCTTATTGCTGTACTTTCTATGCATGGGTACTTTGGGAAGAAAATTAGCTTTGGAGACACTGTTTGAACATTTTAATGAAACCATTATACCTAGGAGACTGTAATTTCTAGATTTCAGTCTGATACCAACTACCTCTGTTTATAGAATATTGCCATGCTCTGGTTGTGCATGTCTTGATTTTGTGTTACATATTGTACATATTTTACTTAAGTGTGCATAGGAAGTTTGACATTTTATTATGTGAAGTGATAGAAATGCATGAAGAGATTTAACTGTCATACTGTCAACTTATATGGTCACCCTAATGGAGACACATTATGCAAAGCAAACTCCCTGGAATGTGATGGTCAGGCTTTTGTAGAATGGCTTTCTTTGATGTTGTAGCATGTCATAAAAATAATGTAAATCACTAAATTGACCAAAAAAGACATCTACTGTCTCTTTCCTAACACAAGATTCTGTTCTTCTCCAAAATGTGACTCTTGACACAGAAATTATAAAAGGTTAGTCTGAAATACAGTGCAGCAACGTGTGCAAGCAGCATTAAGAAACAGGGAATGTTTGTCTACATGTTAGTATTTAGAAGCAATAAATATCATTGACAAAAAACCCAAATTTTACTTGAATTTTAACATTGCCTGACTGTGAAGAGTGGGAGAAGTACTGACAAATGAATATGAATTATAATTTTTCCAGACAGCACGTAAGCAACGTTTTGACAGTTAAGGATAACCACTATTTAAAAAAGCATTTTCTGCCAAATCCTGATTTGAAAGCGAATGCAGTTTGAAATTTAATATTTCCCTGTTCCACTTTACACTCTGACAATAAAAGCCTAGTATGACTTGCTTGCAGTTTTCTCTTCTGAGTTAATGGCATATGTCAAGGCTGTAAAGATAAAAATTATTCTTCACAGTGAGTTTTTGGTTGTTTTGGGGTTTTTATACTTTTTTTTTTTCCTTAGGAAGATTCCCATTGTGTTTATAACTGTTTTCTCTTTTGTGAAAAACTTTCTTCTTTCACCTATGAAAAAAGCAGAGGAAATGTGCTATATGTCAGGATTATGGCCATTTTCTCCCTTCAGTTCTATCACCTGAGGGCAAAATATCAAGAAACTGAAGGAAATTTTGAAGTGTTTCCAAAAGCAAAGTGCTGTATCACATAGCAGCAATCACATCCCTTCTTTCTTTGCTTATACATTAAAAACTTACAGCCTCCAAAATATGTCTTTGCTACTCTGAGAGTCAATGTAAATTTTATAAGAAAATATTTAATTTTTGAAAGCAAGAATCTGCCTATTGCATTTAGCCTTAGACTTGGACAAAAATTAGTATGCTGACAATGGTGCCAAGGTGAATATTTCATCTATCATGTGCTGATATGAGATTTTTGTATCCTGTGTTTTATTCTTCTTAACTCTTCCTTTGTCAGTATAGTTTTGGAAGCCACTGGTTAATGTTTACTGCTATCATTTTCAAAATTGTAGTAGATATTAACCAGTATTTCATCAGATTTTTTTTAATGGATCATTTCATGAGAATGTTTACGTAGATTTGAGGCTGATCTTCTACAGATTCAAGTGGCTACAGAGCTAATAATTTACATGGAGGACTACATAATGATTGATGTCCTAAAAATGTGACCAATTTCTATTAATAACAGAGGAACTATACAAATGGCCTTTAGCAAATTTATTATTACTATAGTGTAGCCTATCTTCTAAAAGATGTGTCATCTTTTTCAGTATTGTCCTATACATCTGTGTTTGCATTTATTTTCTGGGCCATTCTTCTAGAAAACCTGTTCTAGTGATGTCTATGCAGCTCTGGAAGGACCTGTCTTTTGCAATAGGCAGAATTACTGGATTTCATTCAACGGTTTGCAAATGTACAATGAATTTTTAACCTTTTCATAATGGCTCCTGGGAAAACAGAACTCAGATCAGGAAACCATTCATTTTTGAAAATCATATCTATCATTTGTGTAATTGATTTTTTTAAAAAAAGCTTGGTTTAGCTATAAGACTTTTGAAAGAAAAACTGCACATAGACATTTCCTTAACTTGTTTTAATTTTTAAAATTTACAATGAGCGCAAATCTTTCTGCAGTGAAATAAGCATATGCTATAACTTAAAAGTTCACTCTTCTGATTTTCCAATTTATATCTGGATATCTGAATCTTTAGGTATGACTGGTTTGAACTATAGCTCTACTAGAAATTAATACAGATTAACTATATGTGGTTCAGATATCTTACTACTTGGAAAACCTTTTTTAACTAGTAAAACCATTGAAGGGGTAGAGTAATAAGAGGAAAGCCTACAGCATAGCTCTGAAACTTTAATTGTTCTGTTATAAAAGACACAATTATTAAGACATAAACCCCAGACTAGTCTGAAAACATTGGTTATAGTCAATTAATTTAACCTTGTTGCAGGCATACAATTGCTACTGATAAAAACTTAGAACTCTACTTATTTCACTTTTCATAGTTTTCAGCAAACTATTCTGTTTTGGATGTTAACTTAGTCAAGGCAGTATAACTTGAAATTGTCATATTTATAGCCCACCACAAGGATCTTCAGGATGCCTGTTTAGCTCTGTATTTAAAATACATCTATTAAAAATTGCTTACAATATTTCACTATTACTAAACATGGATTTCTATTTCCTAAGTATATCTAAAGTAAATGGCTTTAAAGTTAGTTGTTAATTTTCCAGAAATTATAAAAGTTTTGTATTTTGAAGAATTTGGTCTTTGTGTTAGTATATTTTCCTACACAGAGTATGAATTCTGTATTCTTACTTATTACTGGAGTATTTATATGAAATCTTGAAGAAAAAAAAAAAAAAGGCATAGTTGGGGGATAAAAAAATTTTTTCAGCATTTTATCAAGAGTTTATTCTTAATATCTCTTTAATAAAACCTTCAAATATTCCTCCAGAAAAATATCCAGTATAGGCACTAGGGCAGGTAACTGTAGGGGCTTACTTAGGTGATAATCCTTAATTGACCTTTGCCAAAAGAAAGATTTTAATTTGCTTCTCCTAACATTGGAATACAACTCCAAACATACCTCTACCTCTCTCCATTGTGGAAGTAAAAGATAAGCTTTGCAAAGTAATGCACATTTGTGATTCATATTAGTTCTGGAGCTGCACAGGAACTCTGAGAAGAAAGCCCAAATTCTTTACCACAGTCTTGAAGCAACTGTATATGTTAAATTTTACCATGCTGTCTGTCTTGTATATCAGGATGTTTTCTACAAATACAAAAACCCTTCCCTTTTAACATTTCTCTTAAACAGAAAGGTTTGTATGCATATGTACATGCATGCATATATATACACACAATCTAAAATATAGGCATTACATAAATGTTGCATTACAGCAACAGTGCTTTTGATTCCAAAAAAGGAAAGTACTTTTCTATGAAAAGAAAGAGCAGAGAGGGGAACTCTTTTCTATGTCTTCTGTAAGTAGTCACTGAAAATGACTTTAATTAGTCTAATGATCAGTATGGACTCTTTACTAACAAGACAATGGTTCTTGCCTCATCTTTGCTTATCTTCTGTGAATGTGGTAGGTCTGCACTGTTCTTTAGCAGGCTAAACTGAGGTGGCCTATAAATCTCAAAAATTTTATTTATCATTACCGTCTGGAAAGTAATGTCATAGTCTTACATAAAAAGGTTTTAAAATTGGGTAATTTCATTCCAGAAACAGATGGGACCCACAGGACTGGGTCTAGCAAAGTACAAATCATTTCTAACTAAAAAAGTGTATGTGCTTGGGGCTGTGGTGTGAGACAGTGAAAAACCCAATCTGTAATTCCTTGAGAGTTGTGTGAAATCTAACTTGGATTTAGCCTTTTACACATAGAAAAAAAATAGGGAAAAAATTTACATAGCCACATTCTCCATTTTTATAAACAATATATTCATAACTATCTATGCAATTATCATAGCGGGTAACATATTTCTGCTACTCAATCAGATGTATAAAATCCTTGCTTATTACACTTAAGAACTTTCAGAATATTTTTAAAGCTGCTCAGATCTACAGACACAAAGAATCCATGATACTATGAATAAAAAAAACTCATGTGTTTTTAACATGCCTATGAGCATTCTGAATGATGAGGACACAATTGTTTCTCTTTCCTTAACAAGGATTAATTTATTGATGATATTCCTACCTACTCCTGGACAATTTTGGGCCAATATGAAGGTAAAATATTGCACAGTGTTTTATGCTATGAAGAATTTTCTTGAGAATACAACACTGTTCTCAAATTCTTTCTAGAGAAGATTTTTTCTTTTCTTCTCTACACGATGTCTTTATATTGAAATATTTGACAGTTAGTACCTGTGCTGTTTGAACAGCCTTAATTCAACAATTAATTATTAATTACTGCACTCAGATTTGCCAGTAAGGTGATTGAGCATAAATTAAATAATCATATTAATTTGTCTATGAGAAGAAAGCAGGGCTGTGGCCAGATTTACTGGAAAATAAGTGAACTAGGATATGACATTGTGGGAAAAAGAGGGGAAATATTAGATGCACTGTCATTATAAAAATAATTTTGAGAGTCTTCACACAGAAGTGTGCAGTAATGGATAGTGAAAGACAGCTGACATCATTGAACAGATAGCATGTAAGAGTGCATCACAGCAATAAGGATTTCTGCTGTAATGCCTGCAAGAAGGGCCCAGTGATTGGTATTGAGTAGTGCAATTGATTAGTCATCTGGAGCAAGCTGTCCAGAGTTCATATATTGCTGAAATTAAGGTAAGGCTTCTCTTATTGACTAGATTAGGGGGAAAGCAGTTGGGAAGAATAATGAGAATAAATGTTATAGCTGGACATCAGTAATATCATAAATAATGCAATCAATAAATGACAGTGTCAGATGAAGACTGCTTGGGACACCAGAAGTTAAGATACTAATCTGATGGTTGGAAGGTATGGAGGGACACTCTCAAAGGCAAAAGGGATGGCAAAGATAGATCCAAAACTGTCTACAAGTAAAAGAGGAGTACAAATAATGCCACACTCCAGCTCAAACTGAAAAGGATGCTTCCGTGGGTACCACATACATGTATGTATATATATATATATATATATATATGGTAGATACAGAGTCTTAGAGAAATTAGTATATAAATAATAGCAGATAAAACTCTGAAATGGAAAACCTGCTAGCATTTCACTTGCAGATATGCACAGTGTCTGATAAAAACACTGATGGTAGTTAGGGTTCTGTGTGCAATTTATAAAAGCAATAGCATTACTGGTATCACTGCAACCATTAGATCTACCCTTGACTAATAACACCAAGTTAATACTTGCAGACTGATTCTGTATTAAACTAGTTACCTTAGATATGCATTTGGCAGTCAGGCTGCTTATATAAGCAGAAGTAGCAACCTGAACAAATGCAAAATGCTTGTTCACTGGTAATCATAGAATCACAGAATGGTGTGAGTTGAAGGGACTTTAAAGACCTGCTAGTTCCCTACTCTTTGTCATGGTCAGGGACACCTTCTAGGTGGCTGCTCAGAGCCCCATCAAACCTGGCCTTGAACAATTCCAGTGGTGGGGCCTCTAAAGCTTTTCTAGGCAAATTGTTCCAGTGCCTCAAAATAATTTGTCCTAGTATCTATCCTAAAACTACCCTCTTTCAGTTTGAACCCATGTAGTACCCCTTTTAGGTACTAGAAGGCAGCTATAAGATCTCCCTGAGGCCTTCTCTTCAGGCTGAAGTGTCCCAGCTCTCTCTATCTGCATAGGAGAGGTGCTCCAGCCAAAAAAGCACAGCCAGAAGCAATTTTCTAGCCTCACGCCAAGAAGCAAGCAAACATAGTAAAAAGAACAGCCTGTTTTAATGGCAGGATGGATTTGACTTTGTTGCGGAGAGAATGTGGTCTCAGATCACAGTGAAGTGCAAGTGTCTAACCTTTACTCAGTTAAGAACTCAAATGATGTTATAAGTCTGAGACAAATCAGTGTTTAATTAGACATTAGATGTCATTCTGTTTTGATTTTGTAAACTAAAAATGTAAGCTAGATGCAGATTCCATCATCACAGCTCAGTGAAAGTAGGGTTCAAAGAGACAAGACAGGACCTTCCTTGTTTTCCTGTACAATGAAGAGACTCAGAGATGAGGTGATATCTTACAACTATGTGATAACTTTCCCATGTGATAGCTGCTCTTGCAGAATTTTCTGTATTGCAGGTTCTACATTACCTACAGAAGACCCTTGAAAACCCCCATAGTTCAGTTCTGTATCAATCCTATATATTGCTATAGGAGGGTAATGGAGTTCCTGGTAGAAATCTTATGCACTGTTCTTAAAAAAACACCCAACCAGACAAACAAACAAACAAACAAACAAACAAACAAACAAACAAACAAGCAAACACCAAAAAACCCACCCCAAAAACTAACAAAAACCCCCAAAACATTAAAAACATTATAGCTCTTTAAAAATGGTTGTTTATTAAAAAATGTGAATGATTAATGTTTTGGAATGGGCA
Source organism: Regulus satrapa (assembly GCA_013396955.1). Lineage (NCBI taxonomy): Eukaryota > Metazoa > Chordata > Aves > Passeriformes > Regulidae > Regulus > Regulus satrapa. Next base: position 37,331 of record VWZN01006327.1, on the reverse strand, counting down.
GATGCTGAAGTGATTCATAATGTGTATAAAATGATAATTGAAAGAGAAATGAAAAAGACCATGGGGAGGAAATAGAAGAATAAATGTCAAAAACAATGATGAGATTGTAGAATGTTAATGCAAATGAAAAAAGGAAAATATTAACAAAAAGATGAAACATTATGTTCTGAAGTACTTAACTGAATGGTAGTTCTAATGAAAGGAAAAACAGATTTATTGAAGAACTCCCAACTTTAAAATTTGGTTATTAATCAAATTAATCATCATCTCCTATGCAACAAATATGGGAGCACAGCCAGGGCGCATATTTCCCCCTGCTACATCGTACTTCAGAGTGCAGGTGTGGCTCACGTGATCAGTGCAATCTCTGCTTACCCCTGAAGTTGGGGAGCAGAGAAGGTCAGAAAAGTGTGGGCTCAGCCCGTGCCCCTGTAGGAGGGAGAGAAGGTGGTTGCAGCAGATGGCTCCACTGCCACTGGAGTGCTTGGAGAGGCTGGTGGGCAGGGCAGCCTCCCTCCTGTGCTGGTGCAGCAGTGTGGAGCCCCACAGATAAAGCTCAGACTTGTCTGGTAGGTTGTAGATGCACACTTATGCTGAGCCTCATTTTCAAAGCAAAGGAATTTTGCTTTGAGGAAGACGTTTTCCCAACAATCACATTTTCTACATTGTTCACTTAAAGAGTCGCTATTAGCCAAGATTGTTGGAAGTAATTTAGAAGGCAATGTGGTTTTTGAAAAACTGTAATTCTTCACAGGGGAAAATGTAATTATTTTGCGAAATTCTTGCCTTATTCTGTTGTGTTTGGTATGAGTTGTTACTAATCAAGGTCTACCTTTTTTTATTCTTTGCGAATGTCCCTGGTTGGAGGGCACCCCCCAGGATCACTCTCATCTCTTTTTTTGATACAGCCTGTGAGAACTGCCTGCTGGAGACATGTCAGAAATGTTAAGAAAACAAAAAGAGAACTCAAGCTGAAGCTAATATGAAAGAATTTAGCAGCTAGGCAGGTATGATACAATATTAAAATGAATGTACAGGAAGTATTTGGCTGAAGAACATAAAAAAAAAACCAACAAACCACCTCCCATTATTTAGGTTAAAGACGGAAAGCATGACACAAGGGCTTGCCATTTCTTATAATATCATTTTTAGGAGCTTTTGTTTGTTTGTTTGCTTCCTAATGTGGTAGGCAGGTAGCATTCCATTCAATGTTTAGAAAAAATCTGTTAGAACTAAAAATGAGACTATATAATGAAATGTTTGAGATGTTTTGAAGAATGGGATTTTGATATTTGCTTCCTTGTTCAGACACGAACACAGACAGTGGCACACACACAAAATTGTATGCCTCCTAATGGTGTAGCTCTGGGAAAACTGTATTATTCAGACTAGACCCGGGTGATAGTAAAGAAAATTAGTATATACCACTATAAGTGAAAGTCAATTACCCTGAAATGGGAGTAAGGGAAGAAAAGATTATTTTTCCCACTAGTCCCTCCAAGTTAATTATTCCTTCTTAAGCATGCACTAATTTTTGGCAAAGATTTTCATGAGGTCTTTTAGAAAATTCTTTTGGCACACTGTTTCAGCCTTAAATTTGATTTGATTTTCTGTTTGATTTTCCTGTGTCAGGGTTTCTTTCTGAATATAAGGGTCTTCAAGAAGTCTTCTTAGGCTAGCATACAGGTCCTGGTTTGTTTTTTCTTTGGGTTTTTTGTTTGTTTCTATGTTTTGTTTTGTTTTAAATTTTTAGGATGCATTAAAAACCCAAAGGAAGTGCAAAAGTTGCATCCATATGGTATTAAAGACTTACATTTATACATAAAAAACAGAGTAAAAATGGTTTTATCAAAAGATCTGGCAATGAAGCAGCCATGTGGTTTCCTGCACTGCTATGTGGTAATGTGCACTGAGCCAATATATAAATAAATACAGAAATTATTTACTTACCAGTATGAATTTGAAATGGATGCACACTGATATACAAATAGTAATCTAAGACCGCTGATTGGCTTGGAGCTAAGGAAAATAATTTGTTATTCACAGTGTTATTCTCATTGCATTGTGTTTACATAGGCTTAGTTTTAAGCACTTCGCAAACATTTCAGTCTTGTACAAATATATTTGTATAGCTTTTCACTGGGATGAAATTTTCTTCATAGTTGCTTGTAGGGTGCTATGTTTTGAATATGCGAATAAGGTGGTGTGGATAACACAATAAGCTTTGAAACAAACATGATAAAGCTTTACTTTACATATTCAACTGTCTTTATCTCATCCCAGGAGATTTCTTACTTTTACCTACTGATTCTCTTCTCCATCCCACTGCAGGGAGCAAGAAAGTGGCCGCACAGGGCCTGGAGATCTACCAGGTTTGCACCATGTAAACTTTGTAAATAGTTGGGTATTTAAGAGGTTGGTAGAACTAAATAAACTAAAGCGGTATTTCAAAATAAGTTCAGTATTATTGAATTGTAAACAATGCAGTCAAGATGCTCACCACTGCTTCTAAGAGGCAAAGAGAAAAATTAGCCTTTCTTATTATTTATGAATAACAGATAAGCAAAATAATACAGAGTTCTTGCTTACACTTACTTTTGTGCTGCTACTTTTAAAAGTACACGTGCCAAAACCTTAATTTAACAGAAATATCTTTATTTTGACATCTTAAATTCCACTATCTTGTTGTAATGATTTGGTGATTTGATTGTGTTGCTGCATTTTTTTCATAAAAGTTCTTTGTACTGAGCCATTGGATATATGCTCTACATTAAGTATAGCACCACAAATAACCTGATCTACTTGAAGTGAAAAGAAAAAAAAAACCTAAAAAACAACAACATAAAAAACCCCAAAAGCAATGTACAGGAGAACACTAAATGCTTGAAAACACTTTTATTATGGCTTTTT
>VWZN01006327.1:2766-24035 GCA_013396955.1 Regulus satrapa | reverse complement strand
CTGGTTTTTTTTTTTTGTTTTTTTTTTTTTTTTTTTGGTTTTTGGTTTTTTTTCCTTGTTAGTTTGTCAGGTTTTACTGTTCCAGAAAGGATATATTCTAGGAAACAATTTTGGAGAAGCTTGTTTTTAGTGGAAGAATAAGAAATCTAAGTGATTCTTTGGTCTTTTTTTTTTTTTTTTTTTTTTTTTTTGGGGAAAAAAAAAAAAAAATTTTTTTTTTTTTCTAAATTNTTTTTTGATTGGCAGACAAATAAAAAAATATATTCTTTTCTAATAAATGTGGTGGTTTCTAATCCATTGCTTGATATAGCTATGCTCCTTCTGAGGCAAGCAGGGAATGGAAATGGACTGTGATCGATTTCATCAGTACCAAGTGCTCAAGAATAAAGCTTGTAGTGCTGACTCTTCTCTAGGTACGCAGATCACGGAAAAACCATTACTACATTGCCCCATTTTTGTCAGACTGAAGATTGCCATGGCCACAGCATATGAATGCTTCACAACTGCTAATTAATTTCTTTTCACAGGACTCTTGAGATAGCACAGTTTCCTTGTCCTCATTTTCTAGAAATGGAACTAAAATACAGAGGAATTAGGTTCTTTGTTCAAGGTCACAGAGGAAGTTGGGACAGAACTTGGAATAGAGCCTAGCTCAAAAATTGTGCCTTAACTAATATCACTTCCCTCCCCTTGAGGCATCTATGCAAAGGTAGTCACAACACAGTTCTTGGTGAATCAAAACTCCTCCACAAATAGCAAGCAAAACTTGAAAGGTTCAGTTCCAGTAGGAGTACCTCTCTACTACTACTTCCTAAGTAAAGAAGATATTCTAGAAATGCTCTTTTGGATTTTTTTTAAAAGATTTTTGAATACACTGCTATATCTTTTGTTACTTTTTTTATCCTTAATGGCATGCTCTGGTCAACAATTTAACCTAAATTCTTTTTTATTTTTTCTTCCTGAACCAGTTGTTCTATCTTGTTTAACCATCTAAAAGCATGTTTATTCCATTGAAAATTTACAAGCAGATTTGTAGTTGGCATCTGAAAAGCCAAAAGAACTCAGATTATCATAGGAAAATAAAAGTTTTTCATTGTCTTTTCTTTAAAACTAGTTATGTTTTGTGCATTAGCTAGATCACATTGTTTTACATTGAAGTAAAAGAGATGGGAATACTGTAAAAGTATCAGATTACTTTTCAGCAGTGTCTGATACCTGAAACAATTTCATTATCAGGGAATAACTGGACTGAAAGCATGCATCCACATTATAGATCCATTTGCAGTGGCTGGAGGTCTTCTATGTTGTATTATAACCATAATCTGGTTTCTAAACAGACAATCTGAAATTTGTGATTGAAAATTCTCACTTTCTTGTAAAAATCAGGTAAGATTAAATGAATGGAAGTATTCTAGTATGTAAAATTATTAATAGATGCACTGTAAAACTAGCAGCCTGGGCAGGATAACTCCTTGTGGGCTACCTAAAAACAGCATGGACAGTGATTTTTTTTTTTTTTTTTCTGTGCCTTTCTCCCTCAGTATTTAGTACCTCCTGAAAATATTTTAGTGATAGGTTTAGAGCCTTCTCACCATCCAGCTACTAGCCAAGGGTCTAAAGTTTTTTGTACTGTTTTCAGTCATTTGCACTTGTAAATTCCTGAGTCTGTACAAAAAAATTTTACTGAAATCACTGAGAGTGATTCTAACTGGGAGTATATCGAACATATTTCAAAAAAAACCTACTTCTGTCTGGTTTGTGGCATTACAGGTACCTTGTGTTTTGTCCAAGGTCTTCTGAAAAGTGAAACAACCTTCAAAAATTAAATTTGTGCTGGAACTTCATTTAGTAAAAGATGGCAAATATTTTTTTTTTTTTAATCACAGTTCTCATAAGGGCATTTTTTAGTTAGTTATCTTAACCTTATTAGATCCCATCTTTTTATTATGTAACATATTTGGCCCCAAATTCCCTCATAGCCTGTTACTTTTCCTATTGATTAAGTGTTTCTCCACAGTGGTTTGTACAGTAAGTGCTGTGCACTGGAGTTGTCTCTGTGTTTTGGAGTAGATTGAAAGCGACAGGGCAGCCGCTGCCGGTCAGATCTGCGGGGAGATCTGCGTTGTCATAATAAGCCAGTTTCTCAGTAACTTACAGCAATGAAGTTCAGAGGCAGCCAGCTCTAGCAGCTGCTGAGCAGACTAAATATTGATTGGAAGGAAAAAATGAGGGGGATGGTGACCTTCTATTCAGAGCCTGACAAAAGTGTGGTCGGGATGATGCTCCTGCTAATGCAGCGCCTTCCTAGTTATCCTGCATAGTAGCGGGAGGCCGCTGTGCTTCCTTCCTGCCTCAGATCTCCCACTGTTGACTTCTGACATGAAGTCATTAACTTTGTTAGCCTTGCTCCTCCCTTGGGGTTTCTGAAAGGAAAGAAAGAGAAATTCTTCTCAACTTGAGCATCATCAAAGCCATGAGAGTCATTTTCAAGTGTAGTCAAAATGAAACTCCCTCAAGCCTACCTGTATTTTCAGCAATTAATGGGGGAAGTATTTACCATTCAAAAGGCTTTTGCTCTTTGGATTTCCTCCAGTTCAGAATCAGCTCTATCAAATTGGCCAGTGCAATTTATTATCTCCTCAGGGACATTCAGCTGTCCCAGCTAACCTTTCCTAGAATAGATCCAGCTGTGTCCTTCTGGACAAAATCTTTCCACTCCCCTGAAATCACAGTCATTGTAAGGATGTCCTCAACAGAACTATTAAAGATACCCTTAGGCCCAGCTCTGCATTAATGACCTATAGCTCATGACTTCCATTTCAGCTGTATATATTTTGATGTGAGGGTTAAGAAGGATAGCATAGGTTAAAGTATAGCAGCAAGATCCCCAGGGAAACAAAAGTGCAATTATTCTGTAAATGGCAATTCAGAATTAATGGTCCAGGAAAATGACTTTGCAGAGAAGTTCAGCTTCCATGATTTTATTTGGAATTGACAGCAGTTGGAAAGCAGTCTATTACATGACAACAATGCTTTGCATTTTTCTTAGCATGTTTAATCTATTGATCCTTTTCTATAAATTTCTACAGAAAAAAAGTTTCTATAGAAATTTTTCTATGTCTTGTCACAATTTTGTGAATGCTGGCAGTGATAAATCTAGAAACAAGAAAATTAGTTTAATCTGCTTTCTCAGAGTGATGGGTTCAGCTGGTGGCTACTATATGAAATTGGAACAGTAGCATCCCAGTTCCTTGATGTAATATCAGTGTATTCTGACAGGTACTTCACTGATTGTTCTTTGAGCATCAGTGATGAAAATTAAATGGATGATAGAAGTCAATGTTTTCAGGACGTGTATTTTGCTTTAAGTCATGTAGAAGCTCTATATGGAAATAAATACGAGAGAAAATAACCTATTCAAAAGAACATGAAAGAATATATTTGAAATTGAAAGAATATATTAGAAAACATGACAGGATGGAAAATTGATTTATTAGGTCTTACCTAATAGAAATATTTGTACAATATTTGACATTATTTTTCACATTGCATGTAGATATCTTCCTCTATATGAACATCTTAAAGATAAAAAAGGAAGAATAGCCTACCTTAAATGATTACTTTTCTGCTTAAAGAGTAAAACAAACTCTTAGATCCAACAGATTGTTGTGTAATGAAAAAACAAAACAGTTAAAAAAAAAAAAAGTATTCTTAACTGGGCTACTTGAGTGGAGAGCGGTTTTTCCATTGACAAAAAATGGAGTTATCACTGTTTAAAAACACAATCAGCTGAGTAGAGTAGCTTGCAAAATTTAATATATTTCAGGTGTATTTTATCAGATAGACTACAGCCTAAATTAGGCTTGTTACTTATTAGGCTTTTATTCAGAAACTTATGCTAGGTTGTTTTATGGTCATTACTTTAATGCTGCCTTGATGACTATATTTGTTGAATGAAGATTTAGGCATTTCTGTTTGCATTTAAAGAACAAGAAAACAAACGTGGATATGCTCAAAATCTGTTCCTGTTTTGTCTTTGTTTCTTAGAAGGAGAGTATTTGTTACTAGGGTGTTCATTTTATGGGATGTTTGTTTTCAGTGACCTCTGTAATTTTGGGAGTCACTGTAGGTAACTGCATTAACAAAGAAGAAAAAATTCATGCTAGAAAAAACTATCCTCTTGATTGTTCAAATCTGAGGTGGGCAATTTGGCGTTGGTTTATTTTGGCTGCAGTTTTGCCAAAACACCACCAATAACGGGTTAGGGATGCTTTCTGTGAAGGGACATTAGATTTCTTTCTTAGTGGTAATTGATTTCTAAATTTCTGCATGAATGTTGATAGGCATGTAGGTCCATGTCTTTAAAATTTTCTTTAAAATTTTAAAGTTTGGTGTGGATTTAAAAATCAATTTCAGCCCAGGGAGAGGGGAAAAAATATCAAAGATATAATTTTATAATTTCCTGACCTGTGGTCTTAATTATTTATAATTTTAATAATTTTGTACTCAAAATGTATTCATTTCTGTCAGAATGTGTAAGAAAAGTCTCTGTTTTAGAAGCCACCTGAATCAGGTCTGTGTTTTCTGTTTTGTTTGTTTAACAGTTGGTCTAATAGTTACTCTTAGTGATTGTAAAGATGGTGTCTTGCCCCATCTAGGATTTTTGTGTGCTTTACAAGGGAAATAATTAATCTTATGGGGGCTAACACCGCAGATCACATTTATTTAAATGTAAGCAAGCTGCACCTATATTTACAACTGTTCCTTCATTTGGACAGCAATTTCTATGATTTAGTTAAGCGTCCGGTCTTGAGCATTACTCATAACTCTAGAATACAGCAGTCATACAGACAGAATTTGGGTAAAGGAAAGGAGAATGTTTAAAACACACAGGGTGTGGAAAACTCATCCTGTAGTGGCATTTTATAAAGGGATGACTAAGAATTTTAGAAAACCCTATGAAATTAAATTTAAAAGGAGACCCTTCTCTTAGACTAGTGCCTTAAATTATGATTTTAACATTCACATTAAGGGCATACGTTTAGCAAATTGTGTCTTAAAGAGTAAGCAGTTTCCTTTTTGGAGTTCCCAAAACATACATACATGCACAGAGTTTCTCATGTACACAAACTGTAGGGCATTAAAGTGGGATGACATTGAGAAAATTTTCTCGCAGGGACATAGTTAAGAGATCATGGTTAATGTACTTCTAAGTTTGCATTTTCCAGTCCAAAATTTTAATTTCAGTATAACTTCATATTTGCTTTGTGTTTTCTTGCTTTCTATTATGTTTTTTTGTGTGTGTGTGTGTGGTTTTTTACAACAAACAAGTATTTTTAATATCAAGAGAGTTCACTTTCTCTCCACAGCTAACAACAGTTAGTATNTTTTTTTAATATTTTAATATATGCTGTTTTGGATGCATAGATGTCTTTCAAAAATAAGATAACCTGAGAGTACTATAGGCCTGATCTTTACTGCAGTGTTCATAATTAAAAATGTTTTTGTGAAGAACTTAAAAGCATCAGGAGCTCATATGTTAAGTAGTTCATAGATCCAGATTAGCTTCTAATAGCTCATAAGCATATAAGGTGCACTCATTTGCACCTGAGTACCTGAAGAAAAGCTTAGGTTTTTTTTTTTGGATGCAGTTACAATGCAAATAAAGGTCCACCATACATGACAGAACTCTAAAAGCTCAAAATGTAATGAAAGGCCTCTAGCAAAAGGTATGAAGGTGGAAAAGCAGCTTTCCAAGAAATTCTCTAATGCTAGTTGTATGCAGAAAATGCAGAAAGACCAGAGAGTTGCAGAGAAGGGGATGCAGCATTGCAGAAATTGTTAATAATGTTGCCATCTGTTTGGTGAGCCTATGAGATGACTTTATCTAGAGAGCATGTAAAATGTACTTTAATTCAAACTACAGGAACCTCATCTCAGACAGGGAAAGCAAAAAAGAGTGCAGTAATCTCACCTCATTTTACGATCCCTATGAACTAGCAGCTGTGCCCCATGCTGCCTGGAGACACTTGCACTACAGATTCTGATAAACCCTCCATGAAGTGCAGTTACCAATTCCTCTCCTCTCCAGAAACTATGAATTATGTGCCATGTATCTTGGAAAATGTAGAAACTCCTATATTCAAGTTTATATTTCTATAATAATAATAATAATAGGAGGTTAAAGATTTTAATATAGATCCCATTTGTTTCTTTTAAATTTGTTTCAAATTCTTAAAAAAAAAAATATTGGGGAAAAAAAAAAACCCAAAAAACTTTTGATGAATACAAGTTGAAATCAACCAAAGCAAAATGAAATAAAAAGCTTAAATTTAGCTTAAGAGTTGGTATTTTGAATTCACATTTAAATATAGTCCTAATTTTATTATATTGTAAAAAGTAGACTGTATTCACATGCTCATTGTGTCTTTACTTATAAAACTCTTTCAAATATTAATAGTTGAAGATGAATTTTATTTTGTGAATAATACCCCCTGAGAATGTCACATCTGACTTCTGGGGTGATTACATGCAGAATATATTTTTAAAGTAAAAGTATTTTGACACAATAAAAAATTCTAACCTTTACTGTACTAAACCACAAACTCATTACTAAAATGAGACCTAAGAAACATAATAGACCATTTAGATCTAAAGTACTTTTGATCTTAATTGTGCTTTGCTGGATATAATTGCATGGGATATGAAATCCTGAAGAGACAGCCTTCACTCACCATCTAGGTAATAATTGTCTGTCTCCTCCAACACTGAATCTCTGAAATCTCATCTTTTACATGGGAAGCCACAGTAAATGTCATTTGTCAAATGATTGAATTACATAGCTACCATTGATAATATAATAATTTTCATAGAGGTACACTGTACATCAGTGTTTATAAAATGACTGCAATTTAATAAGTAAATTTATGAGGCTAAATACATAAGATGTACATGATGGATATGCATGAAAACAGCTTTTCCAAGGACCTATAATAAAAAAAACCTCTTTTTTTTGTTAAAATTTGGAGTAATGTTTGTTAATCTTTCCAACAACCCCTATTAACTTTTCTTTCAGGTGCATCCTCAATACTTTGTTAACCTACTTCTCAGATGAAATGTAACTCTCACAATGATTTTAAGCTTTAATTTCAGAATTTTTAGTCAATCTCTGCGTATTTCTGTGTACTATAGCTCTTTTATTTTTGCTGAGTAACCTTCTTTCTCTTGTTTCCCTTTACTGATTACTTTAAAAAAAATATTATTTGGTTTAAACAATTTCCCATGGGAATTAAGTCATGATAACTTGAACCAGAATTGTTTTCGGTCACAAAATCTTTAATAAAGTTGTTGTTACTTAGGAAAGCTGACTGTCACGGATGGCAATGTGAAGTGAATGGGTGAAGCTATCACCACCTTTCATTATTTGCTCTGCTTCTGAAGAATTTTGCCTACCTTCCTGGACTGTATTTTAGTCCATTTTAGAGCTAATTCCTTGTTCAATATGATTCTCAAAACGCACTAGAAATCCTTCTGTGCGGAGACACAATCAGCCAACAGTTGTCTTCAAAGTCTGTCAGGGCCTTTTGTTTCAAATGGTGTAACCACGAAACACAGAGAAAACTATAAGAAGGGAGGAGCATGAGGAAGACTTCATGACAAGAAGGGTGATGCCAGGTGAGTATAGCTACCTCTAATACACAGTGGCCACCAGAACTTGGAGTCAATGTAATGTTTTGGGTTTTTAAAAAAAATAAATTTCTACTTAAATATCATTGTAGACACCAAAAACATCTGGAAGAATCAGACGATTAATTTGATAATTTGATTTGTATTTATTGTCAACATTGTATGATTCTATACATGAAGACCTGTATGTTGTAACTGATCTAATTGGTTGCTGCTGTTCTAATTGGTAAAATTAAATTTGGTAAGACACTTTTATTTTATTTATTTTTCTTAGTGCATCAATGTGAGCCAACAGCTTCTTTATGTAGAAATTAAAGGAGGATACAACAAAGGGTAACACTAAGGCATATATTAATCACGAAGACATCACAACAATATAATATATTGAAAATAGAATAAATTTTAGTTTTTCTGAGTCATGATCAGAAACTTACAGAGAGTTAATGCTCGTTTCTAATTTATGTAGGCAGGAAAACAGTGGGTTTATACTACCAGAGAGTAATAGTGTTACGTGTTTTTCTGGGAAGTAGTGTATGAAGAGAGAATAATGAAATTCAGAGAACTGAGAGGGCTGCAATATGAATTGCAGTCCTGTGGCTGTTTCTTTAGAAGCCTGTGTGTGTACCTCTGCACACAAGCAGCACCACTTAAACAACGTGATGTAGGGAAGAGAACTGAGGCTGTTCCTTATGGTCTGTAAAACTGTAAAGTAGTCCACAAGCAATCTGAAGAGATTAGATATGCCCTGTTAAACACTGATATACTAACATATCATGTGAGGAAGGATGTTAAATAAGAACTTTGTAGATACTGTGTACAATACTCTTGCTATCTACCTGCTGTTGAAGACATTTCACTTTCTCTCACTGCGCAGCTGCCTTTTCTATTTTCATCCTAGGTTGTGATGTACGTCATTCCTCTTTTCTGTGATGTCAACATACTTTGTTGTTGATATAAGCAACTGTTGACTCTTAAAAGGCTGTTCCTTGTGAGTCATTATTACCTAGGGCATCCAGGATTGTATTGAAATCTTTCATTCTGTATGCGAGTACCAAATGCTCCTTTGGGCATCAGTACTATTTTCAGGAGAAAAATTTATCAAAATTATGTGTCAGGAAGAGGGTCCTAAAGAAAAAAGAGCAATCTGAACTCATGATATACATATCCAGGTACCTACCTAGAGTAAAGGTTTTGTTTTTAGAAAACAGGAATATCAAACCAAGAAGGGAAATAATCAAAATACTTCATCATTCTTCTGATATAAGAGTTTCATAATAGGTGAGTCTCTTGGAGACAAGTAGAACCTATGAATCCTTTTTATACCAGCCATGGCTCAAAAAGTGACTGTGAAGGCTTTCAGAGTTTCTGATTGGGATCCCAGTTTTATGACCACTTTTTATGTGAGGAACAGAACTTTATTTCAGAATATAAGTACATTTTGAACTGACATGTTCCTGTAATCACATTGTAGTACAAGTACCACAGAGACTACAATGTTATTAGTTGGAATTTTGTTGTTTTTTGTTGTTATTATTTTTGAGAGAGTAATTGACTGTACCAAACATAGTAAGAGAAAATATACATGAGAGACTTCTCATGCAATACAGATTAAAAGTGTAAAAACATCCAAAGAGTTATTTAAATTCAATATCTTTAAGAAATAAATTCATCTTGGAAATAAATAAATATAATAAATTACTTGTAAAAGAAATTTCAATAAGTTCACCATGTTTGAATGTGTACTACAGAATTGTAACTAAATAACAATTTTGGATTATAATAAATTCACTAAAAATACTCAAATTTAAGAACTTAAATCTTGAAAAGATATCATATTATTTTCGAATCTTGTAACATATGGGATACCTATTAATGCTTTTTTGTAATGCCTATTTTACAGCTAGAAAAAGAGAGACAAGTGAATCTTGCCTCCCAATATAATTTATGCTTTCACTTTGGGGAAATAGGTAATATGATTTCAGGTTAAGGAAGTGCCACTTCAAAGAACTACATATTTGCATATGTATGTTTAAGAAAGCAGCTGTGGATGTGCAATTTTCCCCCAGTACTAATATTTAAACTGTAATTATTAAACTATATTAGTCATATAGTTTTTCATCTATAAGGAGCATTATCAAATTTATTTTGTCTCTGAAATTGTATCAACTCTAAATAGAAAAAATGTGATCAATTTCTATGTGACATTCGATACCTAATAAAATTCAGTGTATTTTAGTAGATTTTTGCCAGTTCTTGCAATTTTTATCTCATGATGGATAATTTACCTGAAAGCTACAGATCCTGGACTCATGAAAGGTTGTCAGTATTTTAGTTTTTTATTATAAAAACCCAGCAACTTGCTGAATACCACAAGACCCCTCCAAGTATCAGCACTAAGTTGCAATTAAGAGGAACCACTTTTTTTTTAATCTGGCTTTCTTTTTTTCTAATTGATAAGTGAAGAATGCTATTTTTTTAAATTTTAAAAGTACCAGAATTGCAATTTTTTTTTTTTTTCCTCATGGGTGATATAAAATCTTTGCCACATTGCTAACGAGAACCTGTTATTTTCATCATCATCATTATATTTAGCTCATTATAAATTGGTATTTAAATGTTTCAGCTAGAAGGACTCAAAAAGTTCTTTCTTCAACATTTTTATAATTATTTTTCTTCTATATAAGAGCATCTAAGCACAATTTTGATTGCTTTGCATGACTTTTCTATCAGAACAAATATTAGGTTAATGAGTAATGTTCTGAGTCCTTATGTTTGGTGAAAATTTCCCTTCTTGGGTATTAATATTCCAAGCATGAATTGTCTTTTATGAGGAAAACACATTCTAAGAACTATGCTGTTGATTGTACACAGAAAAACAAATCAACCATAATTAAATGTCATGTTAAGTTTCCTTGAAATGTCAATGGGGAGTCACAAATGCACTTTAAAATACTTTGAAAACAAGAATTGCCTTATATTCCCAGGTTTAAATTATGTTATCAACAGGCAGATCTTTATCTTCATTTTAATCTGCTTCCTAAGTAATGAATGGAATTTGCTGCGAAGGATGCTGCTAATTGAAAATCTGTTCTGGATGTCTCAATCCAAGATGCATCACATCCATTTACACTCATTCCTGGAAGTTTGCTTTTGGTATAATTTTTTTGTTTTGACCTTCTGAAATAATGTTGTTTTTCATGCTCTCTTCTGCACTAAAAATATGCTTTCTCAGGACTTTTATGTATGCTGGAGAGGCAAGGGAGCAGTGAATGCTTGGAGAGCCGTGGTGGAGGTTCTTGGGGAGTACTGGGGTTCCTCATGAGCCCCCACAGGAAAGGCTGACTGGCTGTTAAAAAAATGTGAAGTTTGTAGGAGTTCAAATTCTGAGCTTGCTTTCCTTCAGTAATGTGTCACGTGCCATGGATATTTTTCCCGTTCCTTTTCTCAAATTGCCGACAAAGAGAAATCTTACAGCTTTTTCTAAAATCAAGCTCTGTTATTCTGTTTGGGGGTGACCAAAAGGAAAAGCATCCACTTGAGCCGTCTAACTTAATTCTCCTCCCTTCAGAAGGAGGCAAAGATGCTGACCAAGGACATCCTGTGTCCTAAGCCAGACATTTTTATCCACGTTTTTTCAATGGCTTATGAACTTTACCTTCACAAGCAGTAGCACAAAAAAATTTAAACTATTTATATAAGGAAAATAATGGATTCCAATATCTGAATTACAATTTAATTTATTCTAAAATTGAGGAGAGTAATTAGATTGTCAAAGTGGTTTTCATGCCTAATAAAAAATAAACAGTATTCATTTTAAATTTTTAATCTCATGCAAAGACTACAACTATCAGTAAGACAGTAGCTGTTTATATGTTTGATTAATTTTTAGGTCTGTATTTCTAACACATTTGACTGTGTCCATTTTTTCATGTTTGTATCCACATAGCTTATGGTAATAATGATAATGGCAAATGGAGGACATTATTAGGGAGACCACTGTGAAGCTAATGAAATGTTTAAGCAAGGACAGAAAGAAATTGCATGGAAAGAATTTTGTGCTATGACAGACTTGATTTTGAAGTTTTTTCTCTTCTTTCTTCTTTTTAGTAATCTCTGTGTGGAGCATATGCTTTTGCCATCTATGTAACAGCAGCCAGTCTCATTGCTACATTCATTGTTTGAACCCACAGCCAAGGCAGATGTTTCACTGACAGCAGTATATTTGCTGTAAAACTTATTTTTCATCTTAACTTATTTTGTTCTCCCTTAAATAACAAAAGGTAGAGAAATCTTGGGAGATGTGTGAATGGATGAGCTAAAGAGTTGCAACAAGACAGGATAGAGTTGGTTAGCATTTGGCAAAATCTGAACTCTTCTGCAGTTACATTTATGGGAGAACTATTGGTCTGGCTGATTGTTTTTGGACTTTTTTTGATAAGGGAGAAAAAGTAAATCTGGATATACCAACAACATTTATACAGTATTGTATGAATGTTAATGAAGCTTCTAACTACATGCTAACACTGCTGTGACTTCTAGAGCATTTTGGAAGGAAATTCTTAACTACAACTAGGCATCCAGAGCCTACATCTGTTGAGCTTTTGCATCTCTTCAGGAGTGTGCATGACAGGATTTCAACACTGAGCTCTTTGCAAGCAAGCAATTTGGCAGTTTTAAGCATATATATACTTTCTGCTCTTGACACAAACATGCTGCCATTGGTGTGCAGAGCTGTTCAACCTGCTTGCATTTTTACAGCTCATGTCTCAGTAATTTTCAGCAGTTTTATTGCAGTACAATTCAGTACAGGTAAGTACAGGCTTCAGTACAATTCAGATATTTCAATGTCATTCCTAATTTTTTTATAGTACTTTTTTTTTCCAAGTTCTTTTGTTTCCTAGTACTTTAAAAATGGATTTGCCACCTATTAGCACAAAAAATTGCCAGAAGGGAGGAGAGGAAAGATGGTCATAATAATTATTTGTAGTTTATATATATATATATATAAATTCTGCACTTGAAGAGCTGTCCTATGAGACATCACCTGCTAAATGCAGACATTACATGCAGAAAATCCTCCCTCTTTTCTTGGAATGGCTTCTCAATATTTCCCACCTCTAAGTGACCTGAAGAGTTTGGGATGGATTGACAAATGCAGATTTTGGTTCCTGCTCTCCTGAGTTCTGCTGGTGACCTTGCAAGATATGCAATCATATTCCTTGCATGGAATATAAATTGGAGAACTTTACAAAATATAGATTAAAAGCATTGGTTGTAGAGTAAGTCTTACCCTATGCTAATATCCTTAAAAGTGTCTCTTTACTTTCATATTTCTTATATTAAGTTCTTTGTTAACAATGCACTTATATCCAAGGCTCTTGGGAAAAGCTGGCTGGAGTTAAATTAGAGAAAACTGGGGCGTTATACAGACATTCTAACAAAGGTTGTAGTGATATAGAAATTATAGGGTGAAACGTCATTGTTTACTCACTTGGTGGAAGGTGGTAGGCAGCTCAAAACCTGTTCCACAATGATTCCCCATTCCTACAATCTTCAATCTGAGACACAGGCTGAGGGGGTGGAGCAGAGTGGGGACATCTCGTCCAGGTTCTGTTGAAGTCACTGCAGGGAGAAGCACTTAATGGTACCTTGTAGCTGATAAAACACAGAGCAGCTGTCAGCCAAGCTGACAGCTCCCTGCGGAGTACCTGTGGCTGGGCACAAGGATCTCGGCTTTCCTGGGACGCAGACAGAATAAACACAAATGGTTTGAGGAAATCTCCCTTTTTCGTGTGATGGCTGTGAAAGAAGACATTATTTGTAGTTTTATGTGCATAAACAACATTATTTGTAGATTTATGCATATTAACTACATAGGCAGGATCTTCCAACAATGTCTTCAAAAGTAACTCTGTCTGACTTTTTCCCAGCCAGGATAACCAACAACTTTGGGAGAACTACTGCATCAGGGATGCAAAATTTAGGAAGTAAGGTGCTTCTGTCAAGCAGACTTTCTCAGCTAATTTGCTGATGTAGCAAAGCATATATTCCCAACTTACTCATTTAGCCAGGACTTACATTGTATTTTATTAAATTGCATTATTGAATATTTTGATATTTATTTCTCACTGTATGTGCAATTTTGTATTGCCACCCTGCCCGCATTGTACAAATCATCAACACAAAAGCTGGAGTGTTGTCAGCTTCTGTCAGAAAAGAATGAGTGGAGCCTTTTCATGCATTTTCATGCATACTATTAAGAAGCAACTTGCTTTACACTGTCTAGTGCATGTCTTCTGTGCTTCCACAGAAGATAATGAAAATTGCAATTGACATTAAAGAGCAAATTGAGCCGTTATGAACACCTGATAAGATGAATAAAAATTTCAGAACTTATGTTGTGAACCAGGCATTGGGTGAGAAATTACTGCTCTCTTAGGAAACAAGTACAGATATAGAAGACTATTAGTATAAAATCTGTTAAAATTCTTAACAGTAAAAAAAAAAAAAACAAAAAACAAAAAAACAAACAAAAAAACCCAAACGAACCAAGAAAAAAACCCACCAAAACAACAACAACAACCTCACAGTTAAAAGGTATAGGCAAACTGTGTTTCGAAGGATATGCTTTCAAGTGAAATGGGAAGTAAGAATTGTGCAGGTCAAAGCCCCCTTCTTGCCTATAAAAAAATGAGATGCAATGTAGTGATAATTTTTGCCACCAGAGAGCTCTTATTGCATTGTACTAACAATGCTAGTCAAATATTTATTCATGGGCCCCATAATTAATTCTCATGAAGTGAAAATACCTTCATATTTATATTCTCTCCTATTCTTTGTTCCCTGCTCTACTTGCAATTCCCACCGGATTATTTCCTGTCATCAAACTGCACTAAGCAGAAAAAAAAAAAGTCTGCATAACTGACTGCTTAGCCAGAAATAGCACTAAAATCACAAAAATTAATTGCTTACTGAATCTAGTTTTAGCTTACCATTCTTTTTATATAATGCAGTTTTAAAACCTTGTGTATCTTGCTATCATATATTATCAAAAATCCAAAACTGTGAAAATTGAAATATACTTAATATATATGTTTTCTGGGAAGAAGAGGCAGCCAAACTTGAAAGAAATGAAGAATAAAGATGTTGTTGAATAAAAGAATTTATTTTTTTTCCAGAGTTTGGAGTTTCACTCTATGTAAGTCAATATTAGTGATGAATAGTTAAACTGTTTATGAACAGGTCCTGTTTCTTCTAGGCCTTCATATATGATTTTCATTTGACACAAGCCTGAGTAACTAAATTTGTTTCAGTAACTTACACTTTTAAAAAGTAAACCATGCTACCAATATGTTTGTTTTCATACTTGTGACATTCAATTTCCTGTTTTAAGTTCCTGGAACAATGATATAAGTTTTCCTGCCTTGCATGGATGATAAAGTTATTTTTTGTTGTTAGAAGTTCAACAGGCTTTATAGGCAGCTCTCTGATGGATCAAAATTAACCTTTTCTTCTGCTGTTAGCTTTTAGATTTGTACTTACCCAGTATTTCACTTTCAGCCTACATACTTTCTGTACATGATTCTACTTCACCTTTCACCTTGTATATATCATATACAGAGTGGGTGAAAAAAAAAAGACAAAATGGGAAAACCGTCACTTTACAGATGGCTTTGCACAAGGGCAGATATTAGCCCAGGTTAAGGAGTATTAGATCAAACCTCTCATGAAAGGCTTTTTAATCCTCCAAATAACAATTTTTTAGAATATTTTCAGGATATCCTAATTAAGGTATTAGGATATGAGAATATTAGGATTAGGTTATTCCACAAAAAACCAAAATGCTTGCTATCAAAACTTTAGCTAAGGAAGGAGTGAGACTTTCAGGAGTGGTTTCCTCCCTCATGGGAACCCCCTTCCCAGAGCTTTCCTACTTTTGAAACCCTCCATTCCCACCAGCCCCTCAAATGTTAACCTTTAGTCTTCTGAGGTGAGTCATGTCCTGCGCATAACTGGATACCTGACAGTTCTAAGCTCCATTCCTCACGTCTCCTAACCAAGATTCTGAAATCACTGGTGGCATTTGTCCAGTCACAGTAAATTCCAAGACATGAGGTCAAATTGCAACGAGTCACTGAAAAGACACATGTACAGTGAGGATGAATGATTAATTCAGGCCTCCACAGATACCTTTTGGAGGGCATGATAGGTGATATAATCCTGGCCTGCCTCCCACTCTTGTGGACCTTCCTCTCCTGCTTCCTTCCCATGGCTGTCATTCCTTCCCATAGTGCATGTGAACAGGGAGAGGTGATACAGAGGATAAATATACCACCGTGGTTGGAAGGAGCTTTCCCCATATCCCAAAACTCTGTCTCTGCGTGGGTTGTGACATCCCTCAGAGCTGACAGTGTATTTCCCAGTTGATTGCCATTTCTTTGAAGTCTGCATTAATTGTAGAATAAGCTAGCTAAGCTATCAAGGAGGATGAATTTGATTTTATATTCCTGGAAAATCTCCATGAATCATGTGGACATCTGCTGTAGTTATTTAAGAAACAGGTAGTATATACTTGTCCTCTCTTTTCCTTAATTCTAATGTCTAGCAGGATTTTGCATATGGGACTTGCAGTCACCCACTCATGGATTACTTGACACTTAAGGTGATTTGTCAGTGGCATTTATCTGCTTTGAATTGAGATTAGCTGGTGGACTTCCACATTTTCACTTCTGCTAACAGGAAGAGTTTGGTAGAAAAAGTTACAGAATTACATTCCAGATGCTCTGAAATGGTGGTGTTGTATATGGTGATGTTTAATCCCAGAGGCTGTAGCTAGAATTCCTCCTCACAGTGGCAACATTCTTGGTACTCTGTAAACAATATTTGATATTAGTAAATAAAAGAAATATTCTGTATGATACATTTCTTCTTTATCATACCTTCTATTTTACCCATCTACTCCATGTATACTGTGTGAAAATATAATAATAAATTAGTGAAATACTTCTTTCACATGTATTCAATTTTGCTCTGTTTGGCTCCACAAAGCAGTAAGGACTGTCAGACAAGGTCTGCTGAGCTGACAGCAATTTCATTGTCCCTGGGAGGACTTAACTACTTGGCTATCTGTAGAAATGACATATTGTGTAGTAGCTCGAGCACTGACAGATTCAAGGCTGTCATCTTTTACCAGGGTTGTGTCTGCTTATGTGGCTGGTGTTGTCCAGAGAATCCTGCAGTTTCCCCAAACCAAAGTCTGAAGTCATGATATTTCAACCTATGCCTAAATCAAGAACATCCCTCCAGGCTGAGCTTTAGATTTCAACTGCAGGTCAATTCTCCTGCACTGGCAGTGTGGTTGGAGAAACAGCTCAGAGCAGGCTGCAGTTCTGGAATACTAGGCTGCCTCAGGGTACATGGAGGTCTGTGGCACAGGCCACAGTGCAGCAGCTGTGCTGCGAGCTATTCCCACATCGCCTCCAATCTGGGAGTAAGAGACAGTTGTGCTTCAGGCTGCAGCTGAGACTAGTCTTGCAACCACTATTCATATATCATAAATGCAGTGGAAAGTATTTGAGGATGGGTTGCAAATGGCAAAATTAGCATCAGTTGTCTGAAAGCTTGGTATTCAATTGCAACAAATGTGAAATGATTTCTCTCTAGTTCAAAAGAGTAAGGAAAGTAAAAAACAAAGAAAAAAAAAGGAAAAAGAAAGGAAAAAGTTGAGATGAATTCTGAGCAGGATTTCACAATCCAAGTAAAAATGATAACTCACCATTCACATAATTTTAAAATTAATTTTGTAGATTCCATTCTTGGCTAATTTTTCACAGTAAGTAAATTCACAGCACATATTTCCAATTGATGGTATGTTTCTGCAAATAAAAGTTATAACTTGGATTGATATTACAATAATTAAGAAAATTATTTCTCTAGTAACATCCTTAATTAGGTGGGAATTTCTAATTCTATTTAATGCATTATGCATGAAAATTTTTAATATTTCTTAATTTCAAAAGTGTTTCTTCAAGTGCAAGAAATGTTTTGCCAAACATTTTTGCTGACAGTCCAATTCTTGAATCCTTTTTCATTTGTTCAGTCAAAAGCTGGTCTTGATGATCTCAGAGGTTTTTTCCAGACTAATTGATTTTGTGATTCTGTATCAGAGATAAATTAGATAAATAATTGTAACATATTGGGTAGATGCAGAAGTATGGTTTGGGGTATTGTTCAGACTAATGCTTAATTAATTGTGAGAGAACCTGGGGAAAATATTCTTCTAGTGCAATTTAATTCATATCAGTGACATGTATTTCATAAATTCACTTCTGTTCAAGAAAAGAGCAGTTAGAAAGCTAGTTGAAAGGGAAGAAAATGTGATCAAAGGTATTCTATTACTTACTTCAGATACTGCCCTGCTCTGACACCAGTGTAGTGACCTGGGAACACATTTATAAGACTGCTATTTTCACTTACAAATCGAAATAGGGGAGAATTTAAAAAAACATGTTATCATAAAGAGTGCTTCAGACTTTATTGGAATTATTTCTGCAAAACTGAGGGAGGAAATGTCAAAAATCTTTTGAGATAACTCGGTAGTCTTGGCAGGACTCAGTGCGTGCCTGTCTCGGGTGCGGCGCTACCGATGGAGAAAGGACAGCAGCCTGGGAGGCACTGCCCAGCGTCACAGGGTTACAGCGCCTCTGCACCACTGCTCCTGTGAGGTGGCCGTAGGCAGGGCCAGCAGCTTCGTCTTGTGGTGGTGAAGCAGATCAGGGCCAGCCTTGTCCCCTTAGCTGGTAAAACACCTTTAGTAGGCCCTTGGACGGAAGCCCTCTTACACGGAAATCTGTTCTGGGGGGAGTTTTGGCAATCTGAATTGCTTCCTCTCTCTGACTCCTTGTTTCTCCCTGGCTGACATTATGTTGTGGAAAATCTGTTGTCATTTCCTAAATCCTCAATACATTTCAATGTAATACTTTATTATGTGAGTGGTTGATCTGGTGTAGACCTCTTTTCTAGTTTCAAAACAAGTTATAAGATGTCAGGTTTTTTTTATTATGTCTAGCTGTAAAAACAATTCGCAAATGCACACAAGGGAAATATATTTTCTAAGGGATGAACAAATGATTGTGAAGAATGCAAAATTTGAAAACTAGTAGTATTTCTGAGGACTTCATTAACTCAGACATAAATTTGAACATTCAATAGTGCAAAAAGAAAAGGAACTTCAGATTGTCATATTTGGTATAATCTATGTTGTCATCCAAAAGTAGGGAAAAAAGTTGTTTAAAGCATTGTGAGATGCCATTATATCACTTTTCAAGTCAGTCTGTTGACTGAAAATTACTCCCTAACCTGCAAAATCCTGGAATGTGAGTACAGTCTCTGAGTGATTTGCAAGTAATGCACCAGATGAATATATTTGTATCCAGAAACTGTTTTGCTGCAGAATTAATTTTAACCTTTAGAATTCAGAGAGTATCAATTCAATTCTACACTTCAAGGTAACAATCTTCAACACAGAAACTATAGCAAAATGAAATTATTTTCAAATACTGATTAAATGAAAAATAAATTATATTGAAAATTAGGTATACTCAGGATGCGGAGCAAAACTGTGATAGCAGCGATCAAAGTTTTAACTAAGATGTGAATATAAATGAGGAGAAATTGTAAAACCACTATGAAGTTTCACAAAACATTATATAGTTTTTTATGTAGCTAAACTAGGAGAAGGAATATATTAAATACTCATTCCAAGTCCTTTTATAATGATGAGTAGGCCTGCACCATGCAAACTTGTTTCATAGAAATACTTATTAACTATCACATCTGTCATACAGAATGCTTTAACTTAAATTGTTTTGGTTTCAAATGGTAAAATTTAAGCTTTGAGTTCACCAAAGTGTTCACTTTGTGCAGTGCTGCACCCCTTGTGCAGTGCTGCACCCCTTCCCCAGCCATGCCAAGATTCAGCCTCAGGAAAAAGAAGAATATTGAGTTACAAAAACAAAAACAAAAACAAAAACAAACCAAAATAAAAACAAAAACAAAAACAAAAAACCCCCAACCAACCAACCAACCAAACAAAAAACCAAAACCAAACAAACAAAAAAAAAACCCCAAACAAAAAATGGTGGTGCTGAAATCACACTATTAATTCTTTCAGGACCAGAGAAGCTAAACAACTCTATTGAATTCTTTATTANTATATATATATATATATATATATATATATAATTACCTAACAAAATATCAAGACAAAATAAACTAAACAAAACAAACAAAAACCAAAACAAACAAACCAAAACCAACCAACCACCTATAAAAACCCAAAGCAATCTATCTAATCACTTCTTCTATGCATGNGTATCAATTCAATTCTACACTTCAAGGTAACAATCTTCAACACAGAAACTATAGCAAAATGAAATTATTTTCAAATACTGATTAAATGAAAAATAAATTATATTGAAAATTAGGTATACTCAGGATGCGGAGCAAAACTGTGATAGCAGCGATCAAAGTTTTAACTAAGATGTGAATATAAATGAGGAGAAATTGTAAAACCACTATGAAGTTTCACAAAACATTATATAGTTTTTTATGTAGCTAAACTAGGAGAAGGAATATATTAAATACTCATTCCAAGTCCTTTTATAATGATGAGTAGGCCTGCACCATGCAAACTTGTTTCATAGAAATACTTATTAACTATCACATCTGTCATACAGAATGCTTTAACTTAAATTGTTTTGGTTTCAAATGGTAAAATTTAAGCTTTGAGTTCACCAAAGTGTTCACTTTGTGCAGTGCTGCACCCCTTGTGCAGTGCTGCACCCCTTCCCCAGCCATGCCAAGATTCAGCCTCAGGAAAAAGAAGAATATTGAGTTACAAAAACAAAAACAAAAACAAAAACAAACCAAAATAAAAACAAAAACAAAAACAAAAAACCCCCAACCAACCAACCAACCAAACAAAAAACCAAAACCAAACAAACAAAAAAAAAACCCCAAACAAAAAATGGTGGTGCTGAAATCACACTATTAATTCTTTCAGGACCAGAGAAGCTAAACAACTCTATTGAATTCTTTATTAATTTTTGCTTTATCAACAAAGAACTTTCTATTTGACTGTATGAATCACTGTTACTGATAACAGAAACAAATTAGTTGGATTCCCCAAATTAACTATAATGGATGTTTTTGTCATTCTTGTTTGTTCTAATCTAATCTGAATTAGATTAGAATTTAGATGCAGTGGTTTATCTGTCTACAGAGTACAAATGTGAAATTAAGTGCATGTGAGTTTTACCAGTTGGAGAACTATAATGTAAAATTGGTAGCCCAATCAAAATTAATCTGGATAAAAGAGACAACAAATATCCATGCACATAAATTCATTCTAGAATTATAAATGTGTATTTGTACACACTTAGACTGATTTATATATCCCAAATGTCATTTTCATTTTATATTATGTAGTCAATCTTCATATAGAGCCATTGCATATACATATATATATATATATATATATATATATATATATATATATATACCTAACAAAATATCAAAAAAAA
>VWZN01006326.1:107357-200107 GCA_013396955.1 Regulus satrapa | reverse complement strand
GGAACAAGGCGAGTTACTTCGGGCCCTTGTGATGTCCTAACGCATCTGCAGTCACTTAACTTTAGCATTAACTGCTTCAATTAACTGAAGCAGTCTAGCTGTACCAAAAAAATAGAGAAGACTCCATACAAGTAGATCTTCTGTAGCATTTTCACTACTCCCTGGGCTGTTCAAAGACCAAAATGCCATAAAGTAACATGACCCAGAAAAAAGAACCATGGGCTGTGTACCAATCACTCTGTGCACTCTGTATCCTGGCAGCTGTAGGGCCCAGTACTGCAGAAAGCAAAACTAGCTAAACATTATTATCAGTAAACAGCCAAAATACCAGTGCAAGAACCACAGCTTGTTACCCCTGTAAATTGCTGCTCCAGAGAAATATCACAGAGTAAGCATAAAAATAACTGAGCATGGTTTTGCTGAGCTCACTCACTCATATTACCCCAACACAGAGGAAAAAAATGGAAAAACCTATCTATTTGCAACTCTCCAAAACACTGCACAGAATCATGTTTATAGTACATGACTTGCTTATGACTGAAACCTAGCACAAAAATTCCAGCCTCTTAAATGGATTCAGGTAGCAACACAATTTAGATTCTAGTGTATCAAGCAACAGTATGAAAATAGACAAACCCTAATTTTTATTTTTTTTTTTAAATTTAGATATAGGGCCAGATTTTTTATTGTGCACTCTCAAAAAGAGAATATAAAACAGAGGACAGATTTGCCAACTGGCTTTCCAGAAAAAAAATAATTTGCTGAAAAATTTCTCTGAGTCCAGTTGAGACAGAAATAATTTGACTGTTTCTCCTCTCTATTTTAGAACATCAGATTTGACAGGTCAAGAGGAAATGGCCCCAAGGTATTCCAGGGTAGGTTTAGATTAGATATTAGAATTTTTTTTTGTGGAAAGGATTATGAAGCATTGTGAGAAGCTTCCCAGGGAACTGGTGGAGTCTTCATCCCTGGAGGTGTTAAAAAAAAAGTATGAATATAGCACTTGAGGCCATGGTTTAATGGTGAATATGGTAGTGGTGCTTGATTGATGACTGGACTTGGTCATTTTTCAAACATTAACAATTTTTCTGACAATACAATGTTTTTCCAATATTAACAATTCTACAATTGTAAATTATGTTGGTGCCTAGATACAGAAATGGAAACCACTGAGGCAAATGTCTGTTCTTTTATTCTTCTCAAGTATTTCTATATCCAGCCTAATTTCAGAAATCTGGGGTGGTTGGATTTATTTTCTTTAAAACTACCTAATCTCTGCAAGACCTCTGGAAATTTTTGCAGGAAGATTCAGAAATCTATTTCTTATTTCTATGTTTCCTCGCTTATCTGAAAACAAGGGACATCTTAATGATCATAAAGTACCCTTCCAGATCTAATGTAATAAAGACATCTCTCTTTGAGGAACGGAGATCTCTAAATAGCCTCTCAAACATTTGTCTTTATTGGGTATTAGCTGCTCACAGTTGTCTCTCTGTTCATTTCTCTCTCTGAATTCTGGTTAGGTATGCTCTCTACAGCTTGGTTGCCATTTCAATCACAGGGCCCAGTGGGCATGTTATGTCAATACAGTGATATTTGCAATCTTCTCTATCTGTGTGTGTTTTATAGAACAATTTGATACAAATTGCACAAGTTAGGTTTCCGTGCCTTATGAATATTTTATTCTGCAGTACTGGGCCCATTAAGTGACATAACTTTGGGATTACAGAATGAACATGTACAGACATTTTTGCTCTTCTCTTGTATTTCATTTCTAGTTAGAATAAAGAGGAGGAATAGTTCACCGCCTACAGCAGTAAGAAAAGTGGTCCTTTGGAGAAGTGAGTTTAATTATTAGCACTGCCAAAACAATTCTGTGGCTTTATCTGCCCTGCCCAAGAGCATATGATACACAGGTCCTTGATTCACTAGTCCTTGATCAAGCTAATTCCTACAGCAAACCTCCAGAGCTGGCCCAGAATAACAATTGTCCTCTACTCCCAGTCTTCTGCTGCTGCATCATGCTGCACTGAGCAGCTGAAAGTGTGGCTGAGTTGTCCTGTCACACTTCCTCTGAGTGATTCCCACTTTCACACAGGTCTTTATTCATGAGTGGGAAAACAGATTTGTATTGTGATGGTGAGCAAGCATCAGCACAGGCTGTCCAGGGTGTCCAGAGTGTCCATCCTTGAGAACACACAAAAGCTAGATGACATGATCTCGGGCAACCAGCTTTAGGTGTTCCTTCTTGAGCAGGGGGGTTGGACTAGATGACCTTTGGAGATCCATTCAACCTCAAACATTCCATGATTCATTGAGAAGCCAATAGTTATCTACTTTAGCATGAAGACAATTCCTCACCAGTCTCTGTGGGGTTGATGAACTAGATCTCCATCAGCTGTAACAGGAGGCTAGATACCTTCCTGTCACTGAGGCAGCAACATCTGAACATATGCGTTTGAAGCTGGAGCTGAAATTCAAGTCATGTACCTCCACTCTGTTTCAGTGAGATGGTGACAATACACTGTCCCTTTCTGACAGAAGTTTTATTAGAGAAAAATGTTTAGTACTGGAAGAGCTGTACCACTGCTAAAGAAGCTCATGACATTTACCTTACAATGACTATGAGCTGAAGTCCCATCATTTCTAACTAATTCTGAACAATTGAGGGTGAACACTTCATCAAATACACATATAGAAAGCCAACACATGCAAGTTTGGGTGTGGTGTGGAACAGCTGTAATGCTACTTCTACTATGTCGTTTAGAAGGGGTCAAGAGAAGCGGAATCTTATCTAAAAACAGACAGAGTGTGACTAATGTGGACAAGTCACACTTGGGCCCTTAGCCAGAAGGGGTAAGTCAATGGGAGGCTTCAAAATGCAATTTTGTGAGCACTGGTGTGCAGCCTGAGCAAGTCTTGTGTCAGTAGGGCGATTTCATTTTGTTTTTTACATCTAATGAAAGGCAAGGCTTGTTCAAAGCTTAATATTCCTCTGTTAATTTACTAATATATGAACAGATGTTAACTGCTTCAGAAGTGCCAAACATTTCTGTTGTTATTCACTTCAGAGTCAGGTATGTCTAGATGGTTTTTTTCAAAGCAATGGCAGGGTTTGAATGATTAGAGGTGCAACTGTTACTGGTTTAAACTGCAGCTTTATGGTTAAATCTCCCTAAGGACCTTCAAAAATTGCCCTCAAGGCAGGGCTGTATCCTGCTACTTCTGTGCGTATAGAGAAGACAGCACGCACAGAGTGCTGCAGAATATGGACCATAGCTAATTAATGCTGCCTCATTGATTTCATCCAGATGAGAAAAGGGTTCCTATCACATTTTCAAGTGATCATAGAATCATAGAATGATTTTTCTTGGAAAAGACCTCTAAGATCCTTGAGTCCAACCATAAATCTGATACTGCCAGGTGCAACATCTACACATCTTTTAAATAACTCCAGGGATGTGTCTCCACCTCTTCCTTGGGAAGCCTATTCCTGTTCTTGACAACCTTTTCATGAAGAAATTTTTCCTGATGTCTAATCTAAACCTCTCCTGGCACAACTTCAGGTCCTTTCCTCTCACCTTTTTACCTGGCAGAAGAGACCAATATCCCCAGCTGGCTGCACCCTCCTTTCAGGCAGCTGTGGAGAGCGATGAGGTCCCCCCTGAGCCTCCTTTTCTTCAGGCTAAGCACCCCCAGCTCCCTCAGCTGCTCCTCACAGACCCTTGTGCCCCAGAGTCTTCCCCAGCTCCGCTGCCCTTCTCTGGACACACTCCAGCCCCTCAATGTCCTTCTTGCAGGGAGGGCCAGAACTGACCACAGGATTGGAGCTGTGGCCTCAGCAGTGCCCAGCACAGGGGGACGGTCACTGCCCTGGTCCTGCTGGCCACACCATTGATGATCCAGGCTGTTGGCCTGCAGTAAAATCATCAAAATGGGACTAAAAACACAGAGTTTGAAAGTGTATGACTAATACAAGATGAAGCTCCAGAATCATAATGCAAGTTACAGAAAAATGAAAATCTAAAACTTACTGGATAGATGAAAGGAAGGAAACTTTCAAACATCACACTAACAGGGCTGCATTTTGCAAATTGCTGTCAGTTTGGTCTGAAAGGATTAGGGCTGATTCCTCACTTCAAGTGATGACAGTACCACAGAGCTACATTTTGTTGGATGATTTCTGAAAAAAGTCTTTCCCTCTAATCAAGCACTGCTGTAAACAGCAGTCTCTGACCCACCACTTCTACAGTTTGAATACAAATCTCCACATACACATTTGAAATGCCATGTGATATTTACCTAATTTCTCATTCTATTATAAAATACTCTGCATGGAAAAAAATGAAGAGCATCTAAACAAGCAAGCAGGCAGCAACTTGTCACGAAGTGATCTGTTACATCTCCCTCATCCCTTGACTTCTGGTTGTGCTGCTGAGAGACAATATGACAAATGTGATTTTTGATAGGCAACTACCCCAAGTGCCCTACAAAGTTTATAACTCCAATGCAGAGAAGCTTTCAGATCAATGCAAGTCCTGCTGTTCCACTCCCACTGGCTATATACTTGCAGGATGTGATAAGCTGAGCAGCAGTCGATGTATTCTGGTTAAGACCTGCAATTAAAACCCAGTTCCTTTAAAAAGTACAGTAGTTGTAACATCATGACATGAGCTGTGCCTCCTTCCAAAAGGAGAGATAAAAGCAGGTTCTAATTAAAGTCTCCTCTTTTAAAAATATGCTTTATCACTCTGTGGTAGTTGCACTGCTCAGAGTCCAAAAGGAGTACATGAATTTGGTCTAATAAATATTGTTTTTGCTTTGAATCTTTTTAAACTGTATTTGAGCTCCTGTAAAACCCCAGTTCATAAATCAGAAACTGGCTGTGTGTCACTTCTCTCTCCATATCTTTGCAAAACACTTGTGCACTTTCTGATTATCTGCACAGCCTGCAATAAATACAGAGGTGCATGAAGAACATCCCCAGATCTAAAACACTATTGAACACACCTGAATATAAAGAATTTCTGTTTACTCAGGGATTAAATGATAATTTTGATTATATTTTTTAACTAGCTGTACCAACCAAGGAGAGAAAAAAGAAAAGAAAAAATAAATAATTTCCCAAATATTTTCAGGACACTACAATCAAAATCACTACAATCAAAATCACACTGTAATCCTTACTACAATAAATAAAAAATAAATAATAAATAATACAATTTAAAAATTAAAAACAAACAAACAAGCCCAAACAAAACCCCTGAAAGCAACAAACAAACAGACCAAAACTACCCATGAACAAACACAAAAAACCCAGATCACACTGAACTATATGTCCGTTCCAGGGAGTAAAAAAGCTAATGCTGCATTTGACTCTCCTAACTCACAAACCAGCTGCCAAACTGACTCCCAGAGGCTGGTTCAGATATGGCACAAAATAGAACCGTGACTAGTGGGGGCCTGTCAGTTCCCAGTCAAGACTTTCCCTAATCTGCCATCACTCAGAGAATGATTGTTATTATCCTAACTGCCAAAATGCTCTGGAGTTCCTAAAATCTCAGTGTCCAGAGATTTTCAAGTTGTTTTTTTTTAACCCACTGCAAAATACAGGAGATGAATGACCCTTTTGAGCTCCTCCTAATAACATTTTCCTTTTGACCTTTAATCAGCAAAAGTAAGATGATGCTCAGCTCACCTCTCTTTTTCCCAATTTAAGAATCTGAAGTGATTAAGGAAATGCCACCCAGATATGTGTTTGAAATACAGGGTGCAGAGGTGTTCAAGAAAGCTCAGTATGACATGTTAAAGATCCCAATAAAGTGGTTTTTTTTTTTTATTTTTTGGGTTTTTTTTTTTTTTAATGAAGTAAACCTCACATTAATGAAATCTTGATAGACATGCTGTATTATCTAAAAAAGATCATACCCCAGCCTTCCACAAGGCTAGGGAAGAGAAAGCAGTTTGATACTCAGTATTTTTTATAACATCTGGACTAATAAAAGTCAGGCTTTAACCTAAATTTCTAGAATTTACTTTATGTTACAGTAGAACATAGAATGTAGAGTAGAATATACAGTAGAATGTAATAATTACTAATGAAACCCACAAGACAAGTCAGTTCTTGCCCTTAGGCAAGAAGAAAAGTTTTCTTTTTAAAGAAACTTTGGAATTATTACCATATAACTATTGACTGTGTGCAGAGCTACTAGGAGTCTGCTGCTGGAGGCAGAGACCTCTGTCAGGAGCACGAGGCATTGAGTTGTGCTGGCTGCTGTTTTTTTCCCAGTAGAATTTAATCCTTAAAGCTCTCTTTTGCCAAATATCTGTACATCCAAATGACTACTTCTATATCATCTTCCCCCATTCCCTCTAGGGCCACAGTTCCCTCAGCCTTGCCTTTCTAAACCTGAATGGAGCTGATTGGAGCACAAAATCACAGGTAAGCTTTATGAAAGAATAACAACAACACCAACAAAAAATTCTGGTGGATGCCTGAAATAAATTGAAATGGCGTCTTTCCTGACTTCTAATATTTTATATTTGACATGTTGCTCCTGAACTTTCAATCCTAGAGTAAAATCCAGTCCTGATCAGACAGCATAGGTATTGCACTTACCTGACTTAATCTCTCAGAAAGAGCACTAACCATATGACACAGAGACACAGTCTGGTTCCACCACACTGCTTTTTCAGAAATAGTTCCTCTAAATCACCTGGATCATCTTGCTCCAGTGACTCTCCAGCCTTTCTCATGGTGATCCCACAGGGTGCAGCCAAACAAACTGTGAGGTATCACAGATGTATCAGCACCCTGAAAGAGTCCCGTCCCACCTCTTTTGTCATCACCCAGACCAAATGCCCAAGGACCACAGTTCTTGCTCTGGATCAGACTTCTCTTGCGCGAGGCTGACTATTTGTGCCCAGGTTCTCCCCAGATGTCTCCAAGCCAATAACTAGAAATATAATTTTCAACAATGCCTTACCAAGAACTGAAGATCATTACTTCTTCTGCAAACCTTACCCTAATTGTTGGCAATCAGTCATCTCTATTAAGTAGTGCCAGGAAATGTTCTCACCCAGTGGAACTGAATTGCTTAGACTGTTAATTAGTTAGTGCTCCTTGAGACTTGAGAGTTTTGCTCCAGGTCAGCTAGAAATTCCCCAAATATTCCCTGGTACAGGAAATAGCATGTCTGAATGAAGTACAGTCAGGAAGTACAGTCAGCAACTGGCCACTCTGTGCTGGACAGGTGAGAATTTAATGCCATGGACATGGACCATCCCCTACTGGGACAAGTTCCAGGCATGTTTCATTTCCTTACACAGATGTAACCCCAGGGTCTTTCTTCCACAGGAAAACAGATGAGATTCAAAAGTAAACATAATAGACGACTTTTGAGGTAAAACAAAAGAGAGAGAAAATGTTGGTGATGAGATCCTCACCAGAAATACCATCCCCTTTCCATCTACAAAGGTAAAGACCTGAGATCCCCTCAACATCATATTGCAAGAAGCAAGTTCACCACTAAGACCTAAACTATCTTTAGCTGAAAATCCAGAATCTTGAGCTTCATCCAGAATCAAACTGAAAGCCAGGAAGATTCAAGAGCATAAATGCTACCAAGTCCCATGAGGAAAGCACAGGTGAGACAAGAAACATCTGCTTAATTCCCCAGGTAGAACACATTTCAAGGATTGAAACTCAAAGGGCACAGCCTGGATCACTGCACCATCTAAAAAATTGTTTGCATCTGAAAAATGTGACCATTTTGTAGATAAGAACAGATAGAAAAAAGGATGGAGCCTGTTCAGTTCTACATCAAGAAGTGCCAAGGACTCATCTTGCCTTCCATTTAGTGATTTTTGCTTTAATAGAGGAACTGACTCCCAGTTTTTGCCTCACTTATATAATTTGGTTTGTATTTTTGTCCACAAGAAATTTTAATTTCACCTAACTCAGACTAAGTATCAATCTGATCACTCTTTCCCCATGAGAGAAACCTGGCTTGTGGCTGTATCACTTCCTCAAGGAAGAGAGGGGGCATGTCTCTTCCCAGCTTGCTGGTCAGAGCTCATGCTGGATGAGGTGCTTCAGTGATGGACAGTGGTCACTGGAGAGGTGTGAAAATAGACTGTGTCAGGCTGGGTCCCCAAATGCAGCACTAGTAGGCCCTCAGCTTTGTGCTGCCATGGCTGGGGGCTTCACTGGCAAGTTAATTCTGCATCAACCCAACAAACTCTGCAGCCATGGTCTC
Source organism: Regulus satrapa (assembly GCA_013396955.1). Lineage (NCBI taxonomy): Eukaryota > Metazoa > Chordata > Aves > Passeriformes > Regulidae > Regulus > Regulus satrapa. The sequence continues at coordinate 191,849 of VWZN01006326.1, read as the reverse complement.
CTCGTCATCCTAAAGTATAAATTGTGAATCATAACCCACATCACCTCACTACCTAAAGAAGTAGAATCAAACCTTTGTTCTGCAATATTCATGACAGCACTGCTGAACTCACCAGCAAAGAACACTTTAGGCTGAAGGGTTGAGCAAGTTTGAGGATTCCAGGATGATCAGTCATTCAGTGGCCATTACACTCAGCAGTATGCTTATCATACCATATGGACAGGACCATGTCCAGAAAGTCCTAAACCAGAGTGCTGGGATCAGGGGTGCTACTTGAGGGCAGTGATCATTCTTACCTGCTTCATCGAGCCATGCAAGCCATCCAGGCTGGCTCTTGGTGGAGACAGTGCCCTGGACAACATGGTCCTGAGGCAGCAAGGCCTTTGGTAACATTTGGGATGGAACATTGTCTGCACCAAAAGGGCCTGGTACAAAGGAGGGCTGAGATTACCCACAGGAAGCACTAAGGACTATAGAATGTCCAAACATTTTTCTATTAGTTGTTTGAGAAAGAAAGCAGCCCTTTCTCTCCTTGGGCATTTGAAAGGCATCCAGATATCAGGTCCCTTGCTAAGTAATAGCAAAAACAGTCAATAGGTACAGCCAAGAAGCTGCTCAGAAGCTGCTGCTTCCTTTTACGGGAGCTGTGGGAATGTGCACTTACAAGATGAAATTTGATCTGTGTTGCAACATTGTCCACTGCAACAAAGTCCACTTTCCTGCTCCAAAGAGTCTTTTGTTAAAGGGCACTGTTCATATGGCTGATCATGACAGGACAAAAATTTGAGAAATTCAGAAGTATGCTTTGTCACAGAAGTAAGCTTGATAGAGACCCCTGCTCACTGACAGTTAAAGACAATTACCCATCTAATTCCAGAACATCATACTTTATGACCCCTGATTTTGACAATTACAGCAAGGAATGTAAAGAAAAAGTCTGAAAGTAAGGGACCAGAATATTGCAGCTAAAATAAAGAATTAACCATTTTTACAGAATGGGCCCAGTGTTACTGCATGTTAACACTTCAGGCCCTGGTTTGATTTGCTGAAATTACATGCACTTAACCTCTTGTGATGCACAAACTATTTCATTAACTTCTTACTAACAAAGCATGAAAAATTCATTTACGTAGGGAAATTAAAAGAGGAAAGACCATGTCTGCATCTAAGCTGGACAGTCAACTGCCTTCACCTAATCTCCTATTTCCAGGCCATTCTCTAGTTCCCTTTAAACCCAAAAGGTATAAAAAATATTTCTCAGAATGAAATACTCTACTGAGAAAAATACTTTCTATTTACCTAAGCTTGCTTAACCTGCCAGAGGACTGTGAGAGATACCTAAATCCAGTATCCACTGCAGTCAGTTTATGACCTTTCTTTGACTTCAGGGTAGTTGCTAATGTTTTTACTCAAAAAATGTGGATCGTCTGGGGAGGAGAAGGGCTACAGAAAAAGTGCTGAAAACAGAACTGAAAGAGAATTGGTCAGGGTTTTATAAGCTCTGAGCTTTGGGGTGTTTTATCTTACATATAAATAGTTTTTGAAGTGCATTTATCAGAATAAAAAAGCAGAATATCTAAAGGGGTTTGGCACCTTTAAGTTTCAGCTGTTTACAAACAAAAGAAAGGAAAAGAAAAAAACCAGTCATCATTGTTCCAACATTAACCTGGGAGAAGCAAAAACTTCCTTTTCATCTATGATACCATCAGAATACATAATGTACCACAGTTAAAACACTGATGATACCTTGCTAGGTTAATAACTAGAGCAGGAATGATGAAAATAGCCTCAGAAAGAAGCTAAAGATGGCAGACAGGCCTGTAGACTGCAGACCAACTACTGTAGACAGACTGTAGTTTGAGAAAATGGGAAATGATAGGGGACAAAAGTATGTTTCCTGGGAACAGGAAAAGTCACTTTCACTAGAATTGACCATTAGCCACAAGTCTTTCCAAATATAACACGTGGAGAATCCTTGAGGTCTGAGGGATAATAAAATTATTTTTAAAAGTACAACAAGATATGAAAGAAAATTCTCCTTATTAAGGTCAGCAACTGGATGCCTAACTGAAGGAAAATAGGGACAGCTGGAGGGTAATAGCAATCCTCTAAAAGACAAGAGATAAGAACATCTGCTAGCAGGGAACTGAGTGAAAAAGACCTGTCTGTGAATGGACATAAAATATTAATATTCCCATACCTAAGTTCCTCTAGACAATGGAAGTAATAAAGAGCAAGCCTTGAACAAACAAGAATTTTGCAACAGATCTCCGTTCTGTGAAATTTAAACCCATATTTCACAGCATGTCATGAGTCACAGGATACCTCATCACTATTGCACTTCCCAAGAGGAAGCACAACACAGAGCCCTGGAGACTGTGACACCACCAGTCCCCAGGTAGAAGGGACTAGATTTCAGTGCTGTGCTTTTCTGTTGGTTGCCTGCTAGCTTGTTTGCATTTCCCTGTGTCATTTTAAATCTGCCTGCAATCTGCATACATATTAAAATTAAGTGGTCAGATCAACAGGGATCTCAGCAAGCCACTGAACACACTTTTAAAAAGGCTAATGGACTCCTTGACACTTCGCTGGTACACACTTTGCATGTGTGCCATGTTTTCTCATGGTGGCTATCTTCCCTTGGAGAGGGAACTTAAAGCAATTTTAGCAACCATATCTATAAAGGAATAGAATTCTTCATGATAGATGCCTGCCACTGGCATCATACCATATGAAACTCTTTCATAGCCACAACAAGCTTCATTTTGGAAGCAAAAGCTGTGTATTGTTTGGAAGGCTCTTCCTTGTCTACTGTAATGATGGGGAGACACATTTCCTATTTTAGCTTGATTTTCTCCTGGCCCATTTATATAATCTTCAGTTCTCACGTGATTTTGTCTGTTTTCAGAATATCCTTGTCTTCCCACTAGCATTTTCATAGACAGCAACTGCATCACCTCCAGCCTCCATTTAGCTAAGCTAAACAAGAGAAGTTCACTTAGTTTTTTCTGGTATGAGAAGCTCTTCCTTCTCCTGTTACACACAGTAATTGTTCTCCTGACCTTTTCCAGTCCAAAGACAGAGCTGCATGAGCTGCACAAGCGGCACTCAGAACAAGACCTTGCAATGAATCTTACCATCTCTCCACTGGAAACAGGGGAATATTCTCTTTTACATACCCGCAGTACTGCCAGCATCACACTTGGATCAGTAAATACACCAAGAAGTTTCCTCTGGAAAAGAAGTTGAGTCCTCAGCACACAGAACAGCTGGCTCGGGTGGCTCCTCCTTCCTACAGTGCTGCCTATTGAAGGGATTTGAGCAGGACACAAAGAGCAAAACCATTCTCTAAGAGGAATTAAGATGCAGCCTGCATCTTAATGCTCTACAGTAAACTAAAATTGATGGCTGGACATCAGGCCTGTGTTATCTACCTGCAGCAAAGTCCAAATTGCCAATTTTTTCTGAGTCACTCTCTATTCAACCCAAGGTTTGATGCACACTCAAACCTGTTGACATTTCTCTCCCACCATGAGCTACTGAGAAATTTTGGAGATCCTGACTGAATTTGAAGCCACACAGGTGAAAATTTACATGCTAGGTATGCTGGAAGGTGGTTCTGACAGTAGAGAACAAAACCATGATAAAGCATTGATATCTGTGTGAGCCTGCAAATATACCTAGAAGACAACACCATCCCAGCTGATGTGAGTCATTGCACATCCACAGACACTCCTCAGCACTTGCCTGCAAGCTGGTGACAGTTTTATAATACTGCATGTGTCCTTCCTTTTGCAGTGTGCTGGAGAACCTAATAGAACTTGTTGGCAGAAGTTGGAGTGATCAAAGATACAGGGAAAACTGAAGTTTGGCTACAGTGGGAATCCTGTTCCCACTGCAGTTCCCTGGGCAGGAACACCACCACACTGGTAGGCACAACAGGGCAAATGATGTGGAAGGGAGATAAGGCTCAATGTCAGACATCCCATCAAACTCTCTGTGCTGCCTGCAAAGACAGATGCAGAACTTGCAGATGTGCAAAGCTCTTCGCAGACTATTTGAGAGGAAGCAAAAGCCACTGTTTTAGGCCAAGGGATGAACCTGAATGCATCAAAAGAACAAGGAAGAAAGGCCTGGTATGTCTCAAGCGCACTCAGCTGAGGAACCTGTCATCAAGAGCAAGGCTGGAAAATGCTTGGGACTGAGCTGTGCCCGTATGAGGGTGAGTAAGGAGAGCAGCTCCCAAAAGGAACAGTGAGCCAATCTCAGCAGCTCTCCAGCAGCTTTACTTCTCAGGGGTTGCAGCAACGCCAAGCCACTCTCAGGTGACAGAGAATATTTCATCAGCAGGTACCCAAAATGCTGTACAATAGACAACCCTGGCACATAAGACATTTTCTTGTTCTAAAAAGAGAAGTGCACAAGTTGCAATACCGGAACCAAAGTGAAATGATCAGCCAGGAACAATGGTACTCATCAAACTTGTATTCATCATGAGAACTGCAAAGCAAGGGCTATAAGCAGCCATTATCATGAAGAGGAAGCCCTAGATGTTGCATGCTCCCTGGGCATTGAGCAATACTCAAAGCACCTGGGACTGGAGCTATTTATCTACTTAATTATTTTACAGATTTACGAAATTTTCTAAAGTGCTTCTCTTTGCCTTCTATTTTCCCACAGATGTTTCAATATAAATTATAGTAATTATGCATGGTGAAGAGAGTAATTTGCTTTAACAATTGTGTGAAGTGTAATTGTTGTCAGTTTCATGAGATTTCTGTCCTGTCCAATTGTCCACAGAGTTTGAATGATCTGTACATCATGGAAGTGTGGATGTAGAGATTGTGCTCAAAGGACAAAATTTCCATATGCATTTTATTCCATTTGACTTGGAGCTTTGGAATTTTCTGAAATTGAACTGGATTTTCTGGGGGAATCAGAAAGAAGAGGTGCAAGAAAATACTTTCTAGAAGCAGGCAACAATAGAGAGAAAAAAACCTGTAGCTTATCCTCATAACATTCTCATATAATAGACAATCAGAGGAGGACAAAAATGCCACAGCTGATTTCTATCTTTAACAAAAATGACGGGGCAAGAAGAATTTTTACCTGAAATTTTCTTTCTAAGGAGTGCAAGAGGACTTTCCAACACAACTTTCTGGAGCTGGAGTTGGAGATTTTCAGCAAGACATTTGGAAAAGAACCTAAACCATTCATCTCCTGTTCTAATGCATTAAATGGGACTCTAAAGAAAGGCAAAAAAAGGCTCAATTTAAAGCTAAAAGAAACACTTTTTAATATTTTTGAAGCACTGTCTCTAGCCTCTCATCCCATTGGGTCCCACCAGAGCAGCAATGTTACAATACCTATGACTGATTTTATTAGTTTCCACGGTGGATAAGCCAGTTAAAATACAGAAGATCTGTATGTTCTTATGCATTTGGGTCCTCATTTTCTCTATGTCCTCACAATCCTTTTTAGTAATGTCATACAGATGTGAGTTCGGAGATGACTTGTTCCTTAGGGAAATGGAAATGGAAGGAACGCAAACAGCATCTCTGTATTTGAGTGCTCCTCACTGTGGACTGAAGGACCCCCACTTCATGATGATACTGCATTATAGCATTTATTTTCCAATGATTTCTAGCAGATGTTTTAAAAATGTTAGATTTTGCTAATTTTTTTTTAATCCCTGCTGCTTGGAAAGTTGATAGCCATGTGATTGCTCTGGTTTATATACCTTTTGACTTAAACTTTTCAGTTTTTATGGCAAGCAGAAACCCAGCTATTATTGTGTGACCATGGCCTTTTGCAATAAATATTTCCTCTTTCTCTTTGGTGCTTAAATCTCCCCTTCACACATTACATTCATTATTTTGGATTGAACTTTCAGCCTACCATGCAGGATTGGCACTCTAGGACCCCTCTCATCCCTATGACCCCTCTCTGCTCTCTGAATCCATATCCCATGAATCACTCAAGCACAGATCAGCTGAGGTGGGAAAGCCTCTACAGAGGTCAGCTAGTCCAACTCCCCACTCAAAGTAGGATCAGCTAGACTGGGTTACTTAGAACCATGCCTGGGTTGGTTTTGAATATCTCCAAGGATAGAGACTCCACAGCCTCTCTGGGAAACCTGTTTTGGTGCTCAGTCACTATCACAGTAAAAAATGTTTCTTTTCACATTTAAGTGGAATTTCATGTTTCAGTTTGTGCCCATTGTCTCTTGTCCCACTGCTAGGACACTGCTGAGAAAAGCCTGGGTCTATCTTCTTTACTCTTCTCATCATACATACATTCAATAAATCCCCCTTCAATAAATCCAGTTCTCTCTGCCCTTCCTCATATATCAGCTACTCCAAGCATTTAATAATTTTCATGGTCCTTCAACAGACTTGCTCCAGCATGTCCAGTATGTCTCTCTTGTATGGGGGAGCCAGAACTGGACACAGCACTCCAGCTCTCTGCTAAGGCTGAGCAGGAGGGAGGGATCAACACTTTCCTCAATGCAGGCCAGGGTGCTAGACCTGGGATCAGTGTTTCTGGCATACCTCGTGGAATAGCACTGATATTCTCCTACCACCACTACTGACAGCTAGCACACTTGAACAGCCTTTTCCCAGATACATAATTTTGGATACTTACAGCAACTCTGACCTGCTGATTCCTTCAGAAGCTTTTCCTCCTCTGTCATTTACAGCTGCGAAGATCCCAATTTGTAATAAAGGTTTTGTCATTAGATAGCAAGTACCTGACCTTTCATTTTGTACCATTAAATTTCAGTCCTTTTCAATTACTGCAGTTCTCAAGGTCACCCGGTTCTTTCTGAAGATGGTTTGAATATCTTCCATTTGTCCAACACATAACTTTTCTCTTTGTAAGTTCTCATTACCTTTTAGGAGTCTCTCTAGTTGGAAAGTCTTTGAAGTATTACATTCTTTATTCATTTTCTTGCTCTTTTTAAAACTTTTATTATTTCTCCTTTGTCTTTCATCTTAACTGCAGTTATGTACCCTGGCAAAGCCCTCCACTGTCCTCTAATATCAAGAGGAATGCATCCATTGATTTTGCATTCACTAGGAATGAGGTGTATGTACCTTGAAGCAGGAATAACCTAGGTAGGTACTGCAGGTACTTCCAAAATTACCAGCCTAGACCAAAACAAACTTGCAGTCTGGGCTGTTAAATCCACTTTAAAATCATTCTTGTGCTTATAGTGCACTGTAAGTTCAAAACTAAGGCAGGTAGCTGCTCCTTACATCTGAAATGTTAGCATGGCTCCATCAATGTAAGATGTAGCATTTAAGCTACATGCTGTGCTAGCCAGAGATCTTCACTGAGCTACAAATGATGACTGAGTGACTTCCTAAGGTCTTACAAATAAATCAGAGCCTAAAACCTCTATAGACAGAACGGAAAATGTTGTTTTCCATGGGTATATTCTTGCTAATGGAACTGCAGCTGTGATTTCCTTACTCTGTTTGAGAACCTCTTCAATTGATTTAGACATCAGTATGTACAGGCCGAATTTAAAAAAAAATTGAACATTCTTAACAAAGTGCTGCTTAGATTATTTACCAAACTTAAAGCAAATTCAAAACCTTTTAAAATTTTAAAAATTTTTATTCTTAAAAAAAATTAATTCTTTAAAAATTTTAAAATTTAATTTAAAAATTTTAAAAATTTAATTTAAAAACTTTAATTCTTAGCCTCGGGCAATAACATGACTAGATACTGGATAATATGATAAACACCATATATGCTATTTGGGAGTGGGGCCAAATGCAGGGAGAACTGTTAAAAGCTATAATTTTTTAGAAATTGAGAAGAATATGGCATAGTCTTGGTCTACATAGTCTGCATGTGGGGCTTAAAGCATTGCAGTATGGTTTTGTCTCCTTAAAGATATTTGTAACTCTGTGGTCAACAAGAAGTCATCTTTCATTAACTAGTTGATAGATGTATTTTTTTTTCTCCAATTTTCCATCTTTTGACTTTTTTTGAAAAACTGGAAAGACTTTAACTCAAAACCACATTGAAGTATCAATGTATGAAAACACATTTGAGTTTTGAATACTTATCAATAACTAAATTGATAAGTAAAGTAAATAAGGAAGTAAATCAAGACTTCTAAATTAAAATTGAAAAGTATTAACCTCGAGAGCCTTTTTAGGGGGAAAGAAAAGCATGAAGGGCAACATTTGTTTAGTTCTATGAAATCTGAAGACAGATACACTTTCAAGCACTTGGGAACTTTACAGTATGTCTACAGCTCTGTTTCCCCTGTGTGAAAACCCATCATACTTTGACTTTTAAGCTACATTTCTGATTTTATGAGTACTCAAAGAATAAAAGCAGAATAAAGATGTGGCCCTGTTAATTATTTTAGGAGGAGCACAATCAAGCAGCCTGTGATCATTAAACACTATCAGCATTACCAGGTGGCCAGGTGGTGGAGGTGAAAGGCTGGCTGGCAATTGTCTCTGCTCCACAGCGGCTGGCCACCAGAGGCTCTCCATTAACTTCTACACTAAGAAAAGTGATTGAATATGCAAGAGATGGTGAAATGAGGAGTGGGTAAAGCTGATCTTGTGGCAGCGTGCTGAGCACAGCCGTGTGCAGCTTGCCCAAGGTGGGGAGCAGAGAAGACACCTGACCTGTCAGCACTGTCCAGGGCGGTGAAAGGAGAGCAAGCTAGAGGGGAAGAGACTGAAGAGAGCACAGGAAACTAACTGAGGGAAAGTAAGGGAGGAAGGGTGCTCAGAGACCCTCCTGATCTGAGGAAAGACCCTATGGAAAGTCCTTAGAAAGACCACTTTTGGGGAAAAAACAACTAAACAAACAAAACCAAACCAAAGGGGAAAAGAATAAATGAACTTGAAACTATCTGGTCACTTCTGTCAACACCCATATCTGCACTGACCCAGCCCCAGAAACATTACAGGTAGTCCCATTCTCAGCAAATGCGAGTATTGGGAGGTTGGTTGCCAGGAAAGGGAAAAAGAGGGTCTGGCATTTCCCCTGACAGGTCGTGAGATGAGAATGTACTTACAAGTTGCTACCATCCAGCAGCTGACACACATAAACATGATCACAAGTAATTTATGGTGATTGAGTTTTTCAGTTTCCTTCGCACACACAGAATCACAGAATGGGAAGGCTGGTAGGGCTGACAGGTAATCTGCTCCAATCTCCCTGTTCAAGCAAGGTCATTCTAAAGTACATTGCACAGGATTGCATCCAAACAGCTCTTGAATATCTCCAGTGAGGGAGACTCCACAGCTTCCCTGGGCAATCTGTTCAAGTGCTTGGTCACCCTCATAGTAGAGAAGTTCCTACTCATGTTCAGCTGGAACTTCTGTGCATCCATTTCTATCCATTCCCCCTTGTCCTATTGCTTGGCACCACCGAGAAGAGCCTGGATCCATCTCTTGGCACCCACCCTTTAGATAGTTCTAGATATTCATGATGTCTCCCTCTCAGCCACCTCTTCTCAAGGCTGAACAGGCTCAGCTCCCTCAGCTTTTCCTTATAAGAGTGGTGTTCCAGTCCCTTCATCATCTTTGTAACCCTCTGCTGGACCTGCTCCAGGAGCTCTGTGTCTCTCTAGTCCTGAAGAGCCCAGAACTGGACACAGCACTCCAGACAAGCTGACGAGAGGTGAGGTCACCTGGTGATGTGCTAGCAGCTAGCAGCATGAGAAAGAAACACAATAAAGCCTGAAAGCACTCATCCCAAACTGCAGACAGTATGAGCTTGGAGAAGACTACAACAGAGAGCATGTCAATATGTAGAAAGCCGTCTTGGCCACTTTTTAGGAAGTGAAGGAATCAGGACAGATCCAACTCATCTGAAAGCAGCAAATATACCACCTCCCTTAAAGAACTGAAAATAATACTGCTGGCATAGCAGTGTCAGATACAGAAAAAGCAATCATCCTCTCAGCAAATCTACTCTATCACAGAAACAGCACTTCAGGACTGGCTTCACAAAGAGTTGCTGAAGCAAAATTGTTCCAGTAGGGAACAAATCCAGACAAAACAAATCATGCTCAGACCAAAAAGGAACTATTTTCCCTTGACCCTGGAAGCCAGAAGTTTGATCAACATGTGCAGCAACACCACAGTAATAATGACTGCAACTGGTATCAAATCTCCTGGGAATATCCTTTGGTGAAGTCTTGGCCTTTACCAGCAAGATTTCAGTACACCGTCTCATGGTTACAAAATACCATTAAAATGGAAAAAGAGAAGCATTTTGTAGCAGATTCTTTCTCACATAATGCTAAAGAGGAGGGAGACTTGAAAACAGAAACACGTAACAGTCACCAAAGATCATGAGAGAAAGATGAAATTATGATACAAGTGAAACTTCTAAGAAAATAGGTGTAATCAGGCCAGTCTGCACAAGAACAACAAACTCCCTGCAATGTTTATTGGTTTGGGAATGGAAAAACAGTTCCATCTGAATATTTAGCATAGCTAAAATTGATTAACTAACATCAGAAAATTTTAATTTCTAAGGAAACAAAGGAAAAAAAGATTATAAGGGGATTTTTATGCAAAAAACCCCAATCCAATAACAACAAAAGCCAACAATCAAACAATCGAAAGACCCCAAGAAGACACACTTTTCTGGGCCTACATGAATTCAGAAAACAGGACACATGTTTAGAATTTGCTACATTTGTTTCAAAGTGCAAGAGACAGAACTGCAAGGAGCTGCTGATAATTTTTGGTACTCCTCATGAAGTCTGGCAGAAATTGGCAATGTTTTGTTTGAGCACAGCAAAGCTCTGTGCAATGATAGTTGATTATTACTGTCATTTTTTACCAAGTAATTCAGCTAAGCTTTACATTACCCAGCACAATAGTGAATGACATAATACAATATTTGCCAAACCTCTGATGAGCTTGTTTAGAACACAGCACAAGACACTTCCAAGACTACAGAGGGTCATGCTTCATACAGAAGTTGCAATCTATATCAAATGTATGCCTGCCTAGGAAAATCAGATGTAAAAGGCCAAGAACAAGAAGTTCCCAAAAGTGCCAATCACAGGCTTCAAAATCTTCACACATGCATGTTGAAGAGGATTTTGAACTGTGTTCATCTTCAGTGGAGCCAGCTGAGCATAAGGCTATAGTGAGTACAGCCCCCTTCGGTTTTCCAAGGACCGGTACTGTCCATCAGAAAGACTAAATTCTTGGCTACAGCCCCAAATTCCACTCCTACAGAGCTTCTGGACAATGTCAGCTTGGACATCATTCAGCCACACTCATATGCTGAAAATTTCATGCGTCTCCTCTGACCAGACATTTGTTAATCATAGAAATCACCATCTACCACCTTGCATTAACTGAACAGGTCAGCGAGAACAACTGCAATATTAATTGCACAAGTTGAAAATCATAGAATCATAGGATGGTTTGGGTTGGAAGGAGCCTGAAAGGTCATCTAGTTCCAACTATGTGTTATGTCCCTGCTGTGGACATAACACCTTCCACTAGACCAGGTTGTTCAGAGTTCCTGAGTATGCAACCTGGCCTTGGATACTTCCAGAGATGGGGCAACCACAACTTGTCTGGGCAACCTGTTCTACTGCCTCACCACCCTCACCTCAGAAGTAAAGAATTCCTTCCTAGTGTCTAATTTAACCCTACCTTCTTTCAGTTTAAAGCTATTTCCCCTTGTCTTGGCCATGCTCTTGTAAATAGCCTCTCTCCATTTTTCTTGTAGCCTCCCTTCAAGTACTGGAAGGCCACAGTTAGGTTGCCCTGAAGCCTTCTCTTTTGCAAATGAAGCTGCAAATTTAAAAAAAAAACACCTTGAAGAATAATATTTTAGTTACTATGTTATATGGTCTCACGGATTGTGCTGTGGATCTGCAAAACTAATTCTAGATGAAGCTGATGTGGGTTGGAAAATAGTGTCTGCTCTTGAAATTTGGGTATGTCAAGGCCAAAATGAAGGTATAACAGTGAGCAGGCTTAACAACCAGCAGAGAGAAGACCCCCCCAGTACCAGATGACCATCCATGCAAGGACTGATCACCCTTTGATCAGGCCTTTCCCACAGCTCAGCATATGAGCATATTAATGCACAGGCAAGTGTTATTGAGAAATGCCTAGCACGAGGGACGTGCTGGCATTTTTCAGAATTTCATCTATTTTCTTTAACAGAAGAAGTACCAGAAGTCAGTCATTTTCTGCCCTACTCACTCTGCACCGGGTGTGGTGTGGAAGCAGAGCAAGCAGCTTTCTTTATTTTGATTACATCACTATGAAAGATGAGCTCAGTTAGAGCACGATGTTACTAATGCAAAGGTTGTGGGTTTGATCTCTACCTGTGGGATTCACTTAAGAGTTGGACTCGATGATCCTTGTAGAGCTCTTCCAACTCAGAATATTCTATGATTCTGTGTTTCTTGTAACAAGCTCCCAGTTCTTCCAGGAGCATCAGGATCAGAATAGGTGTTGTTCTAAATGTGTGAATAAAGACCGGAAAAGAAAAATAAAATAAAAATTAACTATGGGAAAAGGCTATCTCTCAAAGCTCCCAGAAAGGGAACACTATACCCTATGTACATTTTGACTATAAAACCTAGTACAAACTCCAGTGAGTATGTACGTCGTCGATATATCATAGAATCATGAACTCCTATGAGTTGTATCGGACCTTTAAAAATTCTCTAGTGTAGTCCCCCTGCAATGTGCAGGGACACCTTCCACTAGAAGGTTTCTCAGAGCCCCATCCAATCTCCCCATCCTGTGATGGGGAACCTACCATCTCTCTGAGCAGCAAGTTCTAATATTCCATCACTGTAAAAAGGTTTCTTCATAATATCCAGTCTGAATCTAACCTCCTTTCATTTAAAACCCCTTTTCCTACCACTACAGGCCCAGCTAAAACCCTGTCCTTATCTTTCTTATAAGTCTCTTTTAGGAAGGAGGTAAGGCTGCTATGGGGTCCCCTCAGAGCCGTCCCTTCTCCAGGCTGAACAGCGCCAACTGCCTCAGCCTGTCAACACTGGAAAGATGCTCCAGTTCTCCAATCATCTTTGCAGCCTCCTCTGGACTTACTCCAGGAGATCCACATCTTCCCAGTGCTGGGAGCCCCGAGCTGGATGCAGCCCTGCAGGTGGGGTCTCAGCAGAGCAGAGGGGCAGAATCCCCTCCCCAGCCCTGCTGCCCAGCACTGGCTGCAGCCCAGGACATGTTTGGCTCTCTGGGCTGGGAGGGCACACTGACAGCTCATAGCCAGTTTTATCATATCATTGAGGTACAGACTATCAGAGCCAAACCAGCTATTGCAAGGATTATGGCAGTATTTATAAATAAATTAATTTTTTAAAAAATTAATTACCTTCAGGTCACCCCAGAGCAGAGGTAAGCTGTCACAGAAGCCTTTAAAAACAACCTCACAGAGTGCTCAGTTTCAAAAGCTAGGCCTTCTTTTTAGCCTGTAGACACAACAGCATAAGCAGTAGGGGAAGGAGAATTGTACCAAAAGGAAGAGAGATCCAGTGGCCCAAAGATGCTGAAGCCAAAAATCTTTCAGAACTGCCAGCGGGGAGGCTATCTCAAAAAGAACCTCCTTGCTGAAGATGCATAGTAATACCTACATGTATTTATCAGGTTAATCCTCTTTCAATAACTGAGCAGTGGGTGGGCATATATTTCATTAAAATGGCAAAGGCTTTCACCTACCATACACCAAAAATATAAACATGAATATGAAAGGCCATTAATTATGCACTCTGCTGTCTTTGATCATCAAGTAGGGAGGAGAGATTTAAAGATTACATTCAGGAATCAGTTCCAGTTACCAGAACACCTCAACAACACAAGCATCAAGTAGGAGTTGATCTCATAGCTGACCAAAAGCTGATTTATTGCCTGACCTTTACAGTAAATACTTGCAAAAAAACAAGCTACCTGTAAGATGTGCACCTTTCTCAGTAATTAGTTGCAAAGAATAGCTTATCCATACCTATAGTAGAAGACCCTCCAAATTAACAAGTAAGTTTTGGCTTAATGAAAGAAAAATTATTTTGCTTTTACAGATTAAGAAATAAAGAGACAGAAAGATTAAGAAATTAGGAAATTAAAAATTAAGAATTAAGAAATTAAGACAGATTAAGAAATAAAGAGACAGAAAGACTGCTGGTAGTGATCTCAGTGCAGGACTCCTACCATACCTGAACCACCTGCACAAAGCCACGCAGACCCTTGCTTGAATCCTCTTTTGTACAGCAAAGAGTCAGGGTCTGATCTCTCGGGCCAACTATTGCTCTAGCACCATGCTATCAATTTACTCAATAACTCACTAAATGCATCAGGTGGGCAAGGGGAGCCTACATCAGCTCCAGCTGTCAGCTTCCTATACTGATTGTCCACAGTGAACTGCCAGGATCCCGTGCTCCTTCTGAATTTGTGTCTGCTCTTGAATAGGGTCAGTCTCAGACCTACGCGTATCAGACCCTTCAAAAGCAGAAAGGCTCCGACATTCACACAGAGACAGGCAATTTCAGTGAGCCAGCAACACAGACACAGCAGCCTGTGCCCAGATTATTTACAGATGAGAAGGGCCTGCCTGCCTGCCAGCCTTGGTGCTGGCAGCAGCTGCCAACTCCTCACTCACACATGGGCTCTTTAGATACAATATTTAGGTGCAGATATAATGGCATGATCTTTTTTGCCATTATAAGCAGATGAATCTCTTTCTATTTGAAGGTGAGAAATATATTTTATTTCTTATCTCTGAGCTTTCAAGTGTTTTTCTTCTCTAGAACAAGAATCAGTGAGGGCTAAGGACAAACAGAGGCTTGCCAGAGAGGCACTGCCTCAGACAGCATGGCACTCCACAGAGAGGAAAGGCATCAGGCCTCACTGCCCAGCTCAGCTGCAAGACAGACATGGTTCAGGAAGAGCCAGAGAATGGGAATTGCAGGGGGAGCAGGCACCTACTGCAACAGGACAAATCAATCGCTTCTTGCATGCTCTATGCAGATGCCAGTCATCATGGTTCTGCAGCTTACTGGCTTCTGCTTGTGATGAACAAGAAACCAGGTTTCCATGGGACTCGGACAAGTCTTTTCCCAAATGATGCTCTGCTGTCTTGTCTCTCCATGCTCTGGAAACGTAGATGCAGGCAGCCCTGAGCACTGTGGTGGTTTTCAGGTAGGAGAGGAAAGGAGGAATAGTTGAGATGGCTCATTCCAGGGACCTGGCTGAATACCTCTGTTAGAAAAGGAGGACTCATTCAGTTCATCCTTCTCATTGTAGGAGTGTTGAGTCAGAGGGAGGTGTGTGGGCTGAGAGGATTTATCAGGGCGGCGCTTGCAGAGGTGGGAAGACAGCAGTCCACCAGAAACATGTCTACACATGGAAACTGTGTATGGTGGAAGACACAGCAGCTACCAGTGAAGTTATTAGAACAACAAAGAACACAAAGGGCAAATGGTACATTTGCTACACTTCTACCTACTGGGAATAAAGCACTCCCATTTCTTACAGCCCAACAGCAGAGCCTCTATACAGCCCTCTGCAAAGCTCTGCTCCCCATGCCCAGCCCTGGCTCTGCCCTGCCCTGTGAAAGCCCGGCAGCCCAAGCAATGCCTGAGGTGTCCCTGACCATGCTTCTACAAGAAAACATTTTCCAGAAAGTTCTGCCATACATATGTGTGGCAGGAAGTGAGGGAGGAAGAGGAAGATCTTTGAGGTTGAGCTTCATGAAAGCACATGGAAGAGATGAAGGAGAAAATGCCCTCTTTATCTTCTCCCTCTTGCTATGCATGAACATGCCATCTGTCTCCACAGCCTGAGGAATGACAGTAAGAAAAATGAGGGAGGAAAAAAACAAAAAAAGAGATTTCTGAGCTTAGGAGCAGCATATTCAAGTGGACCAAGTGGGAATAAGGGATTTTTAACATATCATAGACAAAACACCATAAAATGTCTACAGGTTTGAGAAAATAGAAAAGAGGATGAGAGAAGTCATCTTATTCTTTAAAATTGAGAACACTGTTCATATAGTCCAATTTGAGCACTTTCTTCACCAGCAAACAAACTGTGGAGACCAAAAATATAGATACATTCAAAACTGGCTGAATAAGTGCAGGAGAAAAATGCAGGGGTTTTAATACAAAATGAGCCATCTTTGGTTTTTTCTATTCTTCAGCTACAGATTGCTGGATCTGGGGACTTAGGGAGAGTATCACTACATGTTTGACCTCTTCTCATACTCTTGTTATTGGTCAATATCAGATATAGGTCTTGATCTGAACAGAGCTTTGCCTGACCTTACCTATCCCCAGCAGATTAGACAAGATCTTGGAAAATCCAGTATGTTCCTCTTTTTCCTCTTCCTCTTTGCTCTAACTAAGGTAACTTTCCATCAGAATAGATTTGGAAATGATAGATCAGTATGATGTCAACTTGGCCAAAGTGGCTGACTGATGCGCTAGCCAAATCCCAGGGGATTAACTCATTTGTGATAAATGTTAGGGAGACAACACAGGGTCTCAGATGAGAAAGCCAGGTCATTGCTCCAGACATAGAGAACAGCAGGTCTGTGACCATTCCACATCCAAAAGCAGCTCAAAAGCAGAGCAGTGTAGAGCAAAGCACAGATGTGAAATGACAAAGAAACCCCACCAACATTTTTGCAAAAGCCTGTTCAGAAAGAAGAGTGAGGGGAATGGGATGTAAAGGGGCCTCTACTTTCCTAATGCTAACAAGCCAGTTCTCCAATACATCTGCACTGGACTGAATGTAGGGACTCTTTGAAATAATAAATTGGCTAATTAAAAAAAAAGGCTGGCTTTCTCTGATATGATCTTTGCCCTGCTGCTCTGAGGGAGAAGCCAGCCTCATAAGGAAGCAGGCAAGGAACCTGCCACATTCCCTCCAGGACACAGACAATGGCTGCATTGTATTTACTATCATGATCCCACATCCTCAGGAGGACTTCAGGGCTGTAGGCAAGGTTTCACTGTGACAGAAAGCTGATTTGGCATGAATGATGTGAAACACAGCAACAAGGTTTGGTCCATGACAGAGAAAAATTTCAATATATGCTCCACATCACAAGCAAGGAACAGGAGCACTATTAACTAAAAAGGAAGATATAACCCTTCTGCCCTTGACTGACAAAATGGTTGGATATACCCCAAGGCAACCACTTGGATATTGTCTTTGGAGCTGTTAATTTCCACAGGAAAAATTAATTCTGCTTACTCCTTAAAAATGTCATTATAAGTGTTAATTTGTACATCTCCTCAGCTGTATTTTCATCTGCACATTGCATTGAAAAGTCTCTACAATAATGACACAAGCCTAATGACAGGAGACTATTAAATGAGGCAGCCCTCCATTGAATACAAACTTTCTTAAACAATTATCTCCATCCCACCAAGTAAATTGGTCTCTTAGGGGAGAATATGTTTTTTTTGGAAAAGAAGGCCTGCAAGATCAATGCTCCAAGGCCCAGACCTGCTCCACAGGCACACAGCAGGTGGATGGTGGTGCTCTGTGCCTCTCCCAGTAGTCATGACATGCAAACAACAGCGCTGTCTCCCTGCAGCACACCATCGGCCTACTGGGAATTCCTCTGAGCCCCTTTAAAACAGTCACCAAATGTTGACACATCAGTGAAGGAATGAGCTGCAATATCACTGCAAGTTCAAATTCATTTAATTCAATTCCACAGAAAAATTCAGCAACGCTGTCTGTAGTCCTCATAGGCTGAGACAACACATCCCAAAGTTCCTAAATAATGTATTAAAAGCAGAAGAGTTAAGTTTCCCTTTATGGTTCTTTTGTCAGCATTTAACATTACTGATTACAGCCCCTCTCTTTTCAGCCACAAAAGGTGCATTGTAGGATTTTCACACAGCAAGGACGATGCCAAAGTTGTTCTAGGACAGACAGCTGGGTGTTCTGCTAGGTGCTCTGGCGAGACCCTACAGCAAGGGTCTGACATTATCCTCTAATGTGATGCCAGTTTTGCCCTCTGGGACATGAGGGGCTTTTAGCATGACTGGAACATACTCCACATCAGACCTTTGTGCTCAAGGTGTGTTTCTGGCAAACACACATCAGCAACTTCCTTTGGACAGCGCATTGAAAACATCTCAGGTAGCCTTATGTGTTTTGATACACCAGCCCTGTACCCAGGTGTGAGTTACAAGCAGGAATATCTTTTTTTCCCCTGGTCCCCATCATATCTTGCAACATCAAAGCCAAGATCATTTACTTTAGCTCCAGTACCAGCCACTACAGCCTTATGCTTTCTGGTTTACCTTCTCATTGGTCCTTTTATTTCAGCTCAACGTGAGCAGGATAATTCCATTAGCTTTTCCCATAAGATGATGAATTTTCATGCCACTGTAGCAACCAGTAAGAAGCATCCTTAACCAATCCTTACCTCCAAGATAAATGGTCACCTTCTTGTACAGCTATGACCATTCTTCATTTTCTCATAGGAAGAAAAACCAACCCAAACCTCTGCAGACATGACTTGTCCTTCATCATCATCACAACTAGTTTTCCACCCTGGTGATATCCTCCAGTGGACTGGCACTTTTGTTCTGAGAAGGGGTCATCACCAGGCAATGGCAACAAAGAGGACAACAGCCAGCACAGAATTCAGAGAGAGATATGTCTATGGAGATTGGGTCAAACCCGTGATGCCAGTAAATAGTTTTTCAGAACAACAGTTCTCCCTGGCCAACATCACTTCTTTTTTATCAATACTTCCTCAGCCCAGAGGAACAGACAGCCACCTGGAGTCTCTTGGCTGTTTCTAGATCTTATTACTGGATGTACATCAGAAAGAGTTTCATCTCCTCAAAAAACCCCTAAGATTATTGTGGGGTGGGTTTATTTTTAGGTTCCACCTTCCATCCAGAAGCCTTTTCCTGAAGTGACAGAAATTACATAGAAATTCTTTTGGTTTCAGTGATCCTATGTATGTACGTAGCTGTGTTCTCAAATAAAATCAGATTAAAAACTCCTGGGGCTGGTTGTTTTCTTGGCAGGTAATTTGTCCCCTCATAATTGCATCTTCTCAATGAATGGCAGCAGGTTGATGCAAACAAGCCTTGCTGCCTCCAGGCTCTCGAGACCCCTGCACTGTTGTCTCTGCAGGTCTATACATCCCAGGTATTTCTGCAGAGGTCTGTAGTAACACACAATTTATTAATCTGCAAATAGCTCAGAAATTCAAATAACAGCCATTGCCGTGGGAAAAAAAAAAAAAAAAACAAAAAAAAACCAAAAAAAAACCATGAAATTCTCTTCAATTCCTGTGCTAAAAGAAAAATCATGATTTTTAGAAAAAGAGAGGTGGCTGCTGAAGCTCTCCTTCTTTTATATTTGTTGAATATTATTTTCCATGCTATATTTAACCATGAGAAATGATGGCTGCTTTATGAAAACTTTGGAGAAGTTTAAATATTTTCTTGAATTCCTGGCAAATTCTGACACGGGCAGAATTTCTTGTTTTACCGAGGAGGCAATGCCACAAATAACCAAACAGAACAGGTGAGACTGGGCTTATATTTGAGGGGTGGGTAACCACAAAAATAATCACCAAAAAAACCCAGAGAATATCTGTGATAGATTATCCTCTTTTCCTTCCTTATTGGTGAGTTGCAAGAATATGCCATGCTGCTGAGCTGCCCAAATGCCTGTCATCATCCCACCATGGGCAAGTCAATAAATAATTAATACTCAGATGCCCAGCCAGTTGCCTGTAGTGCCTGAACATCTGCTAAGGGTTGTGCTGGTCTCCAGAGGTCTATCCAGGACAGAGTCCCTACTGTGGCACTCAACCAGAAAAAGGAAACTCTGGGCAGGAGATGGAGCATTAATCAGGCAGACCTGAGGCTGTGGATGAGCTCCCATGGGCCATTACACACCATATCACTCTGCAAAATGTGACAAAACACACACCCTTATTTTTGCCTTTTCTAGCATACAGCATGACATATAAGACAAACCAGTTTCTCCTGCATTCCCCAAATCCTTAATTTCTCCACTGGAAACTGATTGAAAGACTGAGCAAACTTCATCTGCCAGGTATTAATGAGGCCTCATCATGTGTTGCTACCATATTTTCAGGTGCTCTAGGAGGGCAGTGAAATACCAGAACCTACAAAGAACAGAGTAAAAAAGGCATTATGACCTTGGCTTTCATCACTTAGTATCACTTCATCATAAACTCAGTATTCCCCTTTAGAGAGGAAATGTTTTAACATCAATGTGCAATATTGAGTTGTATTTATCCCGAAGGTCACAAAACCAATAAATCCAGGAAGATGGGTTCGTACAGAAAGACTATTAAGTTATCCTATTTGGAACCAGAGTAGAAACAGGAAAATCATTTCACTTTTATGTCTAAATAATATTTGCTGCCACGGTCTGGTTACAACGACCCTTCTTCCCGGTGCCAGAGCTCCCCTGGATGAAGAAGAGCTGGGACCACTACTCCACTCTGCTCTTCAAGAAGCAAGTTGTAGAAGTCCCAGTAGGGATCTGCCAGCCTTCCCTTTACAGGAACATGCTCCTTGACAAATACTGGGTTATGGGTCCATGAATAAAGACATAAATGTGGGAAAGCATTTGGGATTATTCTTGTCAGTGAGGTGGTAATATGCACCTTCCTTGTTAGAGGTTGTTAGAGCCTCTGATGCTCCTCTCAGACTTTGCTGTCTGTCCCACAAAGATCCTACTTATGCATTAAAGACAGCAAAAATAGCGGTCATGACCTACATCTCCAGTCCTCACGCTTTTTCTTCCTGTTCAATTTGTGTTTCCTTCCCTCCTGAGCCAGTGCCTCTAATCTTATTCTCTA
Source organism: Regulus satrapa (assembly GCA_013396955.1). Taxonomy (NCBI): domain Eukaryota; kingdom Metazoa; phylum Chordata; class Aves; order Passeriformes; family Regulidae; genus Regulus; species Regulus satrapa. Next base: position 170,990 of record VWZN01006326.1, on the reverse strand, counting down.
CTGCTACCTGCATATTCTGAGGCTCAGCTTCACTTTTATGTCTGCATCTCTCCATTGTCTTCCAAAGCCTTTTCTTCTAGATCAGTTATTAATCTAAATTGTCCATTCCAAAATGGTGTAAACTTGAAATCAGAGAAGGACAGAGAAAGAAAGTGGGAGAAAGAAAAATAAAAGGAAGAAGGGGAGATACAAAAGACCTGAGATACACCACAGTCCCTTTCTGCTCATTTCCATGTGCATGTTGCTTCCAGAGACATTTGTTCTTTGCAAGTGATGATTTATTTTCTTTTTTTTTTTTTCTTTTTTTTCATAAAGTGCTATGCAGAATTATGGCATTATGGAATTAATAATGAATAATGCAATCTCCCACCTTCCCACTGGAATAAAATCATCATTTGATTTGTGAATAATTTACTTGAACTCCTACTAAAAGACTTCTGTCAGAGATGGAACATATTTGTTTTAATTATTAGTGGTTCTTCCCATTAAAATAAATAAAACAATAAGTTGAATTTCTAAATTACCTAGTGTTATTCAGAGACAAGTGCAGAGCAAGTTATTTGATGAGACTGGTAATCACAAATAAATTAATCAAATTTTCTTCTTATAAATTATGAACATTTTCTAGAGAACACCAGAAATACCTTAAATGAGAGCTTTAAGATCATAGAACAGCAGAAATTTATTTTCCTTATCTCTGATATTTCCTATATTGAAAAAGGTTACTTACCAGAAGATCCAGATTCACTCCCTGATGAGTGGAAGTTTCTATTTCACTTCATCCTGTGTTGAATGTGATGCAGAGTCCTTATTCAGGCCACAGCAGCTGCAGCAGAACACCTCTGTGCCTTCCCCCTTCCTCCAGGAAAACTGCCAGGAGTTTCCTGTTTGGACATGTGATTTCTTTTTTCTTCTCTTTTTCTTCTGTCAATAATATAAATGTAAGTTGTAAATCCTATGTGATAAAATTCTCAATACAGTAAGCAAAGCAGTTCTATCAGGTGGCTTCCAGCTGGAAATCACAAAGAAGTAGTGATAGAAAAGCTGCAGATAAGCAGAGATGTTCAGCAGAACAGTGTGTCAATATGGTATCATTTTGATAAACTGATGAAACTGCCTGAAATTAATAATGTTCATCAGGGAAAACATAAATTGATTCATTCAGAAAACTTTTTCCCAGATGCAGAAAGACTAATACTATTAAGAGATCTCCAGAAATTTACTGCCAAGCCCTATTGGTAGTGTTCTCATGAGGATGATGTGGAGATAGCAAGAAACAGCTACATAATGTGATCAGAGTTTTCATAAATTACCTGTTAAAAAAATACCTTAAAGTTTTCCCTGAACAACAGAGGAAGGACCCCTTGCCTTACGAGTTTTCATTCTCCTTTATCTTGTCCAAGAGTGCTATAAAATCCACAGTAATTAAGTTTAATCCTATAATCAACCTATAATCAACGATCTTGAAGAAGGATATATGAGAGAGTATAAGCAGCAGTAACTCTGGTGCCAGCACTGTGACAGGCACAAAGAGGAGCCAGGAAAGAAGGCAGCAGAAAGAGAATAAATCTCCATTGCTCCTCCTCTGCACCCCTGCAAAGTGACCCCCAACACTGTGTCAGCTCCAGGGGACTAATGCCAAGAAAGGCAGGTTGTCAGCAGGGAACTTGCCTCCAAAAACCTAGAACAATCTCCAAACCACTTGGATATCTGTCAAACAACAAACACATGCAGCAAAACATGCCTGCTCCTCTCTGAGCCCCCTCTCCAGTCGTACAGAGTCTGTTGCAAATGGAGCAGACATTTTCCTCCCAAATACATGGCAGCTTCTGGCTGAATGTGAGTGGGAAGCCAAAACAAATCACTTAGGGATAAGAAGGGCAGTAAATATACAAACACTTGGCTAACAGGGAGAGGTGAAAGGTGGGGTATGTGGTCCCTCTCTACACTGAAGTCTTCTGGTTGCTCTTCGGTTGAAGACATAGATTTATGTAATTTTCATGTCCAAGCCCTTTCTTTTAACCCTCCTAAACTGATTGCAAAAATATGTACATGTTATCCTCCTTGTAAGAAAAAGGCATTTTGTAGTCTCATCATAGCCAAAAAACCATTTAAGTTCAAAACCTACATCCAGTCAGGCAAAGGTTCCTAAAGGCTGGTTTGTTTTATTCTTCATTGGTCAAGTTCAGTCGGGAGACTTCTACAGATGTGGCTCAGGCAGGAGTCTGTAGTCCCTGCCAGAGGCTGATTTGACAGCACCTACAACAGAGAGCTCTGATTCTCCTTGTCTCCTGGGTTAGACCAGACCCAGCCCAGTGTGCTTTGCTTTGGGCCACAAGGTCTTTTCCCAAAGCACCGCAGCCACACCTCAACTCCTACACAGACCCCCATGTACCACCCACCTCTCCATGGGGTGCTGGCAGCTGCCCCTGGCCTACACCTCACCTGGGGCCCCCTGGCTGAGGAATCTTCCCTCTCTGCAGAGTTTCTCAGGGGCCCGAGAAACTCTCCCTTTTCTGCCTCTCCCTTTTCTGACTTTGTCTACGAGCAACCAAGAGGTTAAAAATTTTTCGGAGACCTGTGAAGAAGCAAACATCAAGGTGGGTAGGATAGCTGTAGAAATTTTGTTCCCCAGAGGGGAAGACTTGTTTGGAAGGGTTAAGCCTTTCCTTAAATACCCAAGAGACTTAAAATATGACTTTCAAATTTTTCTTAATCATATACTTTTCAAAAATTTTCCAAAAATATGTAAAAATACTTTTTCTCAGTGATGACTTCTTCTCTGCCAGATCATAGCAATATCACAAATAATTTCAACAGTCTGAAAGATTTTTTTTTTTTTTAAGTAGATGATAAAGTTTTTCTTATGCTTACAACTTCAAAAGCAACAGTTTATACACCCAGAGAGACACAGCTTAAACTAACTAACAACCAGGTAATAATGTGTACTCAAGACCATAGTATAATAGAAATTCAAGTGGCAATCTTACTGCATCAATCAAATATTAGTGCTAGTGATCCTCTTTTTCCCAGAGGGCTTGACACTTCAGATTTGAAAAAGTTGATGAAAAGATCACAGGGATAAATCTGGAAATATATTTAAACTGTGGGAGAGCAGCAATTTAAATTATGATAATATGACCTATTAAAGAAAGAAATTAAAATTTCCCAATTGATTATGTTAAAAGAAGCTCAATTCCACAAGGACTTGAAAAACCAGTTACATCTCAGTTTTGAAGAGGTGGAGAGAATGTGGACATTTTTCTCCCTGAGTATTCTCTGGCTATTTACAGAAGTGATCCTGTGGCTGTCAACCTCCTCTGATTTTCAGACCACTAAAAACGTACAGCAGTGTCCCATTAAAGAAAACACAAGCCTGCTCAAAAGAGGCTTGCTTTTTCTGTTTACTTTTACTGATCTGTCAGAAACAGTTTGTGGGAATTAAGGCTTTAAGGAGCCCTAGTCCACCCCTGCTGAGCACAGGTGCTGAAGCAGCTTGCTGTCAGCTCTTGGCATGCCTCAAGTGTCACCTGCATTTGGATTTGTGCTTACATCAGGCACAGGTCCTGGTGAGCCCATGGCTGGGAGGAGAAGCTCATCACCAGCAGATGTAATTAGCAGAATGCTTCACCCACATGACCAGCTTGATGGCAGGATAAGGCAGCATGGGCTGCAAGGAAACTTTTGCTCTCTAAGGAAAGGAAAAACACAGGAAAAGGGAATGGACCTGCCTGTGCTGTAGCAGGACTGAACTGAAGGCCCACACTACCAGATTTTCTCTAGACACTCTTTCAAGTTCCCATAAATCAGTGTTTCTTTGGAGAGGGACATCCAGCTGCCCTGTGCTTCGTGCTCTGCTCCTGACAGCTTGGCCCATTGTGGGCACCTCCTCTTTCCCTTCACCCTCTGCTGATGGATGGGGCAAGGAGAGCAGAGCCAACAGCTTCAGGCAGCCTCAATCTCACCTGAGTAGTTAGTTCTACTTCATATAAGGAGTTAATATTTTATTCTATCCCTGGCACAAGGTAGCAGAGGCAAGGGCCTGCCATGAGGGAATGGTGCAACTCAAGCCCTTCTTTCACCCACCAATTCCACTCTCGGACACTGTCCATTTGGCCTTTCTCCTCCCAAAATGCTAGTTGTTTTAGATGCTGTCTTTATGAGTTTTTACACAAAGTATAAGTTTTATTTACTTGTGAAATTCCAAAACTTCCATAATACTCACAAGCCAGATTTTTTATTTAATAATTCTGGCCAGCAAAGTCATTCAAATCTGCTGCAGGAACCAGGACAAGCAAAGTGACTTCATCACCATTGTTCTCATCCCTGATATTCACTTTCCCTTTTTAGGATCACCTTATGCATTTATAGCAGCACAGCCCCACTGAGGACAGTGCATGTCCTATTCATCATGAGGCAGGACATCATGTCAATTATTCTTCACCTCTCTTTTAAAAGAACAGGTAGAAAGTAGAAGGAGCTACAATTCTCCTATCTTCACTTTCACAGCTTCCTAAAACTTTTTGTTTACTGTTGTAATTTTAAGTGTTGCGTGATTATCTAAGCACTAGAAAATCAGAAGGTTACACAGATATTATAAAAGTAACAAACATGTTAATGATTCAGACTACAGAAAGTTGTTCAAAACTTGTCCTTTAACCAAATAAACACGTGTAGAAGGCAGGCTCCTGCTGGAAGAAGTGTCTATTTACAGAGCACTGGATATCAGCTGTGTCCTGTGTGACCCCAAATTAAAGAAACATATCCATTGGCATATGAATAGAAATTACAAGAGTAAGTCTGCGCTGCAGAAAAGAAGAGGGTTATGTAAAGAATTAGATCAGTATGACTCATCCTGAACATTGGGTTTGAAGAATGTTAATAGTACTATTGAGTATAAAGCTGGCTGTTACAGTTAAGATTGCACTTGGAATTTCCATTATAAATCCTATTTTCGAGGGTTTATAACTTGGCTGTAGTATAAATTCAATCACAGCTAAAACTCAGCATACAGAGTCTCATCAGTGGAAGCAAAAATTTTTTTGGAGAAAAATTCTTCTGGTTGTTTGAGGTCAAGGGAAATTAAAAAAAAAAAAACCCAGTGGAATCATTAAGGGAGAGTAGACTATTTTTCTGCCCCCCAGTAATTACAAATGACCTCTGTATTTAAGCTCAGGATTTCATAGGTCATTAATTCAGAATGGAGAATGATAGCTCTAGGTGTATGGAAATACAATTAATTAAAAACACTTGATCTGTTACCCTGAAATATCTACTAGGAGGCACATTCAGCAACTTTTTCAAAGTTTCAGTACAAGTTTTGGCAATCAGAGCACCAAATTTAAACATTGGCATTAACTGAAGAGCTTCCATCAATTTCTGAGCCGCTAATGATACCACATATCAAGTGTGGAGCCGCCTCCAGGTACATTTGGCAAACTCATCCTGTTGGCACCAGGATGGATCCCACAGAGGCAGGCAAACAATCCAGACTTCACAAGTCAGCTCAGGTGCATTCATGTGTCAAGCTCTGGCTGCACCAGAAGCTTCCTGTGACCCCCAGTCTTTCTTTGTAAGTTGGTGTCCAGGTGTAACCCCAGCTTGGAACCCAGCCCCACGCAGCCACTTGCTTCCCCACCAGCAGGATCAGGGAGATTAACAGCAAGAAAACTCAAGGGTTGAAATAAAGACAGTTTAAAAGGGAAAACAGAAGTCATGCATGCAAGCAAAACAAAACAAGGGATTAATTCACCATTCCCTGTGGGCAGGCAGGTGTTCAGCCATCAGGAGAGCAGGCACCCATCACATGTAATGTTACCTGAGAAGACAAACACCATCACTCCAGGTGTTCCCCCCTTCCTCCTCCTTCCCCAGTTTATACACAGAGCATGATGTCAGATGGTCTGGAATGTCCCTTTGGTCAGTTGTGGTCACCTGGTCAGCTGTCCTGTGGTGATCTGTGGTCACCTGTGTGTCCCCTCCCAGCCTCATAAGCATGGCAGTACAAAAGCAGAGAAGGCCTTGGCTCTGTGTAAGCCCTGCTCAGCAACAACAAAAACATCTCTATATTATCAGCAAGTTTGACAAGACCTGCTCAGGTGGATAAGCAGTGGTTTAAACATGGTCCATGCCTCCTAGATGTAGAGCAGCAGAACACATTCCAAGCGGGGGGTCTCTTGCTCAAGCCACCACTTCCCTGACTCATTCCCTTCCCCCTCCCCTCATTTCACACAGCCGTTTAATAATAATCATTAAAATCATTTGTTAATAGTGTCTTTTCTGTTCCATGAGCACACACATTCTCTACCTTAGCTGAGAAAAGACCACCACTTCTACCAAATTCTATAAGATATACCTTTTAGCCAGTCTTTTGCTGAGGTCTTTCTTTCTACTCACCTTATATGCAAGAAAAATTGCAGGAATCCACTAAAAAGCAAATATGTACCAGGTGAAGCTCAGGCCAACAGTGAGAAAAACTCTGCCCAAAAGATGAGTAAATCAGAGAAGTCACTTGTGCATTTTTAAGAGCGGGATCATAGGAAGTGTCTGAGGTTTCAAGGGTTTCTAAAAAGATAGAAGGCTTGGGAAGGGCAGTGCTGGCAAGGCAGGAAGGGTGACACTGTGCTGCAGGATGCGGCACTGTGCAAGGAAGCCCATGCCAGGTCTGGGCCAGGCTTCCCACCACGCAGTGCTTAATGGGGCTCCCAAACAGCTCCGCAGCCCTGGCCTGCAGATGGGCTCACCACAGGCTGGTCCTGCTTGCAATGCAAAGCACTTCCAAGTGCCACTCTCCAAATAATCTACTCTGGAAAGAGAAGAAAAAAGAAAAATGTTCACATTAGCATCAGGCTTGCCTTAGGTAAGCTACTTTCATTTCAGATCAAGCTGTTTAATCATTCCTTTCTCAGACCTTTAGTGTCAGTAGCAATGGTCTGGAGGGTTAATAGCACTTCAATGATGTACGGGGCAACCTAATTGGAAGCTTCTAATTGAGTGTTTCTGAATGGAAGGAATTAATTGTATCTATGAAAATTTGATAGGGCTCTTGTCAGGTGTCCATCTAGATTGAAAGCATTTTCCCAACACTGCTAAGTTAATAAGCTTCTTAATTTAATTGAGGGAGATTTTGTTTCATTAACTTTCCTCACACACATATTTCTAGACTTGTCTAAACAATTCCACCTGAATATCAGAACACCTTAATGCATCTCCCACATAACTCCTACAAGGACCCCAGTTGCAGGCCCTTGAGACAAAATGTACAAACCTCTCCAAGAGTGGCTTTGATCTTCAAATTCACAGCGTGCTTTCTTCCTGTTTTTCCCCCTTCAGGTGAAATATGCAGTGAGCAATGCCTACCATTGTCCATGGGACCCACAGGGCTCAGGTGGTGGAAGTGGCTGCTTGGCCCTCTGCAGGGACAGGTGCCAGGACGTGGAATGCTTGGCATCTGGTAGGCTTCATCACAGCTCTGCTTTTTCTCTCTGGAATGATTTCAAACCACTCAAAATATATTTGGGGGATATTTTCCACATAAAAGCAGTGTTACATAGTGTTCAGTGGGCTCTGCAACATGTATGTACATCTACATCTACAGCATAGCAGAGCCAGTGCTTCACTTCACCTCCTATTTGGTAAGCAGTATTTCTGCCCTTACATCATGAAGCAATGCAATAAAGCAGAAAGGTCCCATCCTGCAATATCAGAAGAGTCTATCTGAGAGAAACTTAATGATCCCTTTAAAAAAATGGTGATGAGGAAGACATATGAGGGATAGTTTATGAGAAAATTGAGTAGCTTACTGCAAAACTCGTTTTGCTGGCAATATAGTGAAGGACTCTCTCCTTGCATTTGAAACAATAAATATAGACAAGCAGAAAATATTTTTTCTCAGTATCTGTGCCCATAAAAGATGCTTGTTTAGGCATTGGCTGCACCCGCAAACACAGGAGTTGAGACCTTTGCAGCTTTTCTAAAATTTAAGAACAGTATGTCAAGGTCAACTGTACAGCCCAACATCAACTTCAGAGCAAGGTAAAGAGAAGAGGGGAAAGCACTGCTGCCAAGGACAAGCAAGGACTGAAAAGCAGCAAGGATCAAGTTCAGAAAATAACCCAGAGACCTGATTACATCAGTTGGATCAAATTGTAGTTTCAACATTCAAGAGACAACACTGACAGCTTCTCTGGGGCTGGGGATGTGGACAAATCTCCAGGATAAATGGAGAAGAGGTGAAAAAATTGTTTTAGCCCAAAATCCAAGCACTCTGCAGGGGAAAAAAGTCTGTGAAATCCTGGGTTTAGGAATACAAACCCAATATTGGGATTCTTGACCAAGGGCCATCACCAGCAGCAACACTAGCACCACCAGATGGAAGATGAATTAATTCAGTTTAGGCCCTTACTTCTCTAGAAATACCTTCCTACAGTCAAAGGAGAGGGACAGAGGAGAAATCAGGTATCTTTTTAATCTGAAGGGAAATAAGGTAATAGTAAACTGTGAATACAATGCAAAAGTAAGACTTTGCAAAGTGACAGCAAAGTTAAGTCACTGGTCATCAGTAAGTCAAATAGATTCATCAAAACTGGGATGAACTATTTCTGCTTATTTAGGATCACTGTCCATTATTTCTATAAGGTAGAATCAAGGCCTGTCAAATGCCTCATACACAACTGCTTTGACTCATGTAATAGCCCTCAAATAACACACAAAATATTATAAACAGAGAAGATAATTTCTGAACAATCATATCCCCATGTCACACAGATTCAAGTGACAGAGCAGAGAAAGACATCAGAGACAGTCAAACAGAAGTGTGTTTATGGGTGTTTACGAACAAAACTGCCTTGTTTGCCTCAAATTCAAAATGACACAGGCCCATTGCTGGGGCTGGGCTTCCTCCACCTTAAAATAGAAAGGGATATCTGTAGGAAGTGAACACATGCACCAAGCCACAAGGAGAGATGAGCATTGGGAATCTCCTAATGATTTTCCAGACTAGGAAAGGTGCAGCTCAGCAAAAAAAGTAAGATTCAAATTAGCTCCAGCTTGGCACAGAGCCAGGAGGTACCACTGCCTGCAGGGGATGAAGCTGGGGAGTAGCAGCCACATGGAAGAGTGATGGCCAGTGCAAGAGTTGCTTTGCAACCTGTTGGGCCAGAGACGCCCAGAGTTGCTGAACTGGTAGACAGAAAACAGCGAAATTGTTTTTCTTGGGTTGAGGACCACTTCTACACCAAAGTATTAAAAATTGAGGGCTTGCATATCCTCTGCAGAACATCTGGCTTGGTATACTGCGTTTGGTCACTTCCTTGCTGCTCCTCCTCTGGTCATGGAGCTGCTCAGTGACGAGGCAGGTTCCAAATCCTCAGTGGGGTGAAAGAGTGTCATCTTCTGAACTGAGCCACATACTTTAAACTTGAATGCTTTAATTGTGCTTGGTGTACAATTCTATGCTTTAATTGTGCTTGGTGTACAATTCTTCTAAGCAGAAACACTTATTTTTTTTAAAAAACTAACCAAAGAGATGGTTTCAAAGGACTTAAAAGACACATTGTTTTAAGGGTGAGTAAACAAAAATAAAAATGTTGAAACTGTTATACCTAAAACTTAATGGAAGTCAGCCATCTATTTAGGTGGTTGTAAAACAAAACATATTGCAATTGTACCTTCCATGATGAATCTATCTGTGATAGAAGATAAATAAAAAAGCCTGTTACACCAGAGAAAATAAAAATTATTTCACTCCATGCCAGCTGCCCGCTCAATGGCTGCTATGGCACATAAATTGTCCCGTTCTGGTGGGCTATCCCCATTGTCCTTGCAGGCCTGCATGAATGCATGTGCCTTAATGACACACTGGAAAATTTTCCCCATAATATCAAATTGCATGAGGGTATTTTAAACAGAAAACATCACTATCCTTTTTCTTTCTTTGAAGCTGTTCCAAACAAGGGGAAGTAACATTTAATTAAGCCTAATTCAAATCTATTCCCTATCTTCCAGTAGAAAAGCCTTATCAACAAGGGCCCAGCTGCCAGGCTTGCTGAGAGGGGCATACTCAGCATGGTCCATGTCAAGCAGACATTGCATTAATGTATAAACCATTCATATAGCCACGACAGGGACCCAAATCTTTCCAGTGAAAACACAAGTGTCACTGGTATTCACTTGTGTGCTCTCTCATTCCATGAGTTTTTCATGCACAGGACAAAAATCCCTCACTGATGATGAAGATAAATGGGCTGAATTTCATCAGGCAGGGATAAGTTTGGCCTTGGTCCTCTGCAGAACAAAAAGAGCATCTCTCTCATCCCACCTACTGGGTTGTAAAACAAAGTAAAAAATTGATCTCTTCTCCTTTTATTTTTGCAGTACTAGCCTTCAGGAAAAGCTATCAGCTGTAAATCCAGATTGATAAATGTGCTTCCCTTAGCTCTGAGAAAAGATCTAAGCCCCAGAGAAGGCAACAATTTAAAGCACATCCCCATTTGAAGGGACCTTTGTTACATGGCAAAGCCACTGCCTGTTCAGCATGCTGCCCCCTGCTCCTGCCTATCCATGCTTCAATCTTCACCTTGCAGAAAGACAGAACTCCATCCTGGGGCTCTGGAATGAACTGCCGAGACACAGGGAGTAAAGCCACAAAACACTCAAAACACGAAACACACATAAACATCATGGCACGAGTCCTTTCTTGGACAGTGATTCCTGCCTTGAGGATCACACACCCCACACCTCAGAGCATCAGCCCCATGAGACCTGGGTGGGCCAGCCCAGCACCAAGGGGACACCACTGACACAGGACACCACTCTGACCAGCCAACCTGCAGGTCTGCAGGGGACCCCTGAGCTCCTACACATCATGACTCATCCCCTCGGGCTTTAGCTGCTGCACAGTGTGGCACTGGTTCTTCAGTCAAGGACTCTTCTACAAACAGATCAGCATTCCAGTCACAATACCAGGAATTGGAAGAATCAAAAGAGGAAAATTATCTCTCCTTAGTCACATGTCTTCTCAAAACTAACTAACTACCTTCTGCATCTCCTCAAGATCTTAAGCCTATGAAAGTGTATATGTGTAACAGAACCACCAAGCCTTACCTATTTCTTATTATAAAACTTGTCTGTTTTTTGTCTTTTTTCCACAATGTGTAATGCTCTCACACCTCTTCACATGTCTAGATTACAATATAAGGTCTCTAGGACAGGGAACAACTATTGTTTCTCTCTTTCTTTGTTTGCACTTTGAAGGGACTAGCACATTTTTTGGGTTTTTTTAATAAATAAATAACAGACAATTAACTTCACCTTGCATATTCTGACTTTAATAAAATTCCAGATAATTTTACAAAGACACAGAGTAAGCACTACAGTATCTGGATCAAAACAGCAAACACCAGTTTGACTAATGAATTTAAGCCGAGATTGTGGAAGTATTAATTCAAATTTATTCATTCAATTTGTGGTAACAAATCCTTAATTATTATTGTCTGTAGATTACTCTAGCATCCTCTTTCTTTCTATCCTTGGACACTCTGCAATAATCAAACACATTAAAAACATGCCAACTGGTTGTTTCTAAGGCAGTAGAAAAAATTGCTCTCACTGAAAAGCTAGGTTTATACTGAGATCATGAACATTTGCATTTATAGAAACAAAGCTTTGATCAATATCCAATACAAAAACTGTGAATACATTCTGTACCCTGTGGGAATTCCTAAAGGTCTGAAGGGAAAAAATCAGCAGATAGTCCCCTATGGGAGGCTTGTAGATTAAAGAGGAACTTCACTTGCCACAAAACTCATTAGACAGATTTTAAATTCAGTTCACATAGCATCATTCCAACAACTAAGTGCTTTTTTGGGACAAAATGAACTCTTACACTGACTGTGAATTTCCCAGCTTCTTTAAGTTTAAACTGCTGTCTGTCCACTAAAGATCTCTGTCTCTGAGAGGTTCCATCATGTGTTTGTATCCAGAAGAGATCTCTGTTTTCTCTTCATCCTACCTGATCTCCTCTATTCAATTCAGCTGCAGCTGTGTCTACAGCCGAGCCTACTGTGGACCTCACTCAAGAGCGGCAGATGTTCTCTAGATCTTCCTGGAATATGCTGGCTTAATTGCCAGGAAATTGAGCCAAGTAGGACTCAAGCTGGACAATAGAATTGACCCTGCCCTGGCACAGCAGCTTCTGTCGATCCTGTACAAGGCTCTGCCATGGAGTGGCACTGACTCAACCTTTTCCAAAGAGCACAATATACTTGCACAATAATATAACCCAACTCAGTAATATAACCCAGCCAAGCACAAGCAACATAATGGAGCTAGTTGAAAAATTTGTTTGGTATTTTATGGGATTTTTTTACCCAAGGTACTTATTCAGCCTGCCAGAAACTATAGGCAGCCTAAAGCCATCAGAACAAGATGTTCAATGTATAAGGCAGGAGAACATGAGCAATGTATTCCATATCTAAACCAGGACAAATAAATCAGTGTAACATAGAGGAATAAGGAGAGCCACATTTATAAGCAACCTGGGGATCCCCTTTGCAAAGCCCTTTCTGCATTTACTTTGCCTGCTACCAGCATGTCACCCTTCCTGAGGGGCAGCCAGGCTTGTCCTGCCACCTGAGTGCTCATAGTGGAGCATCATTAACAGAGAGCTGGGGACCCTTTGCATTCCCACTTTGCATACCAGGCATCTCCCGGCAGCACCGGAGGCACAGGGACATTGGCAGCAGAGAGCATGGTCCCTGCAGCCACAGCAGAAATGCCTGTGGGAGGCAGGAGAAGGAAAAGGCTTGCCTGAATCCCCTCCCCCCCTGAAGACTGAGGGGTCTGGTAAAGGCAATTGCAGCAGCACATCTGATTGCACTAAAAGGGTGGAGTAGGAGAAACTGGAGTTGAGTTTATCTTGCATCCCCTGCCCAGCACTTCAGGATAAAACCCTGAGCTTCACTTCACTACTCTGCCTGAGCAGCACTTCTGACCTATCCAGAGGACTTGCCAACCGACAAAACATATTGCATCAGACAGGAGAAACACAGCGGGACCTGGAAAGCAGAAAGGTAGGGTATAAAAACCAATTGCTCAACTGGGGACATGTCTGTCACTCCTAATTCCTCAACCATTTTTAAGTCTTTGTGTGACACTGGAATGCACCCAAGGCTCCTCAGGTTACAACTGCTTTCATCCTCTTTCACAGCATTTCAATTAAATGCAGGTGTATTAAAGAAAAAGTGAGTCTGACGTGGTTTTCAAAGGTCCCCTAATCTCACAGGAGTTATCAAAATGGAAAGGATATTTTGAGTCATCTCTCCTTGTTTAATTGCCCAATCAGACAGATACTTTCATTGTCTGATTTGTGCCAACGCTGAGATTGAATTTAAGATTCACATCTCATAACTCCTAATTTTATCACATTAGGGCTCAAACAAGTTACAGCAGTCCAGACTCTTTCCAAATCATAGCCTGCAGGACTCTTTTATGAACTGAGTTAAAAAAGACCTTTGATACTTTCCTAATAGATGGTCTTCATTATTTACAGATTTCAGAATTACAAAAAAAGATTCACTGCAGAGCTAAAGCAAGCTAACAGGCTACATTTGAGGTGCATTTATAGATAAGGAGACATTGCAGTACAATGGACTTCAAATATTTTTGCAGCTCTACTCTTCAACATGTTTTTTAGCACATGGAGAATTTGCCACGCTCCTCTGCTGGAATTGTGATCATAAGGAGGATATCTTCCGGGGCAATTCCTTCTCCCATGTGCTCCAGACTTGATCTAGTGTTGAGGGATTTTAAAAGAATTGAGCAGGGGAAAACATGAATTTTGTGAAAATTTATTTTCTTCTGATAGCTAACAAGGCAAGAGCAAAGGGGGCCTTGCAGGACTATTTTCTATTGAAACCCAGAGTGTGTCACATCCAGTCACAGCCCACTGCTCTTTTGATATGACACAATATGCTATCCAATGGACTGCGAGCAAATACTGGACCACAGGTCAGAGGACATTTTTCCTACTTTTTCTTTTTCCATCAGGAGTAAAATAAGCAAGGAAGCCACTGGCTGTTTCCATGCTACCAGGGGTTATCCATTTCTCTGGTCATTAGCTGTAATTATCTGTGTAGTTATACAGTTTGCTGTTTTATGCTTCCTGGCAGGCTAATGTCATTTTATCTGGAGCAGAGGGTGCAAAGTGGGGAATTTAACTGCAGGGCCTTTTGTCAAACAGTTTTCATTTCTTCCACATGCACAGTCTTTGGGATGTAGTAAATACAGTTAAATGAATAGGCAACTGGTTTTCTCTCGATGCAGACCAGGGAATAAATGTAACCACTGCCATCTCTTCTGGTGTTTATGCACCAAAATTAGAGTTGGTAACTAGAAATTGAAGGGGGATCTTTACTTCATTAGCACCTGGAAACCTCAGCCAAAGTACACATGCCTCTGAGTGAGGTCCTCACCAAACAAATAAATAGATCTCAGTCTTCAAGCATGCACAGCTTAGCCAGTCGGGACAGGGAACAGAAGGTAGACTGGGACCAGAAAGGGGATGGTGAATACTCTCTATTTCACTATACCTCCATCAAACTCTCTGATTGGTCCTGTTGTATTGATTTCTTGCTCATTAAACATGAAGGATATATTTTCAAACATGTCCCTTTATCTAAGGGTCTCAAGACCCATTTATAAAGGGGATTTTTGAGATACTTGTGGCAGAGCTCTGTTTGCCCAGGTCTCTGAGACACTTTGAACATTTTTACCCAGATACTTAACCCACAAGGTGCCACACTGACATTGCAACATTAATCTACTTCACCCTACTACTGGCCCTCAGGTCTTGATCAGAGAAGACCAGGCTCAGGCATACAGCACCACAAGTACCACCAGAGAAGTCCAGCTCAGATGCTACTAACCACAGAGGAGATCATTCAAACCCTGCCTGGGGCCAAGGGTTGGTGGTAACCTGGGGTGTGGAGGTCTGCAGCAAAGCCAGAAGTGATGCTCAGAAAGCTCAGGTTCTTGCTGACCTTCCCATGGCCTGCTGGAGCAGGGACAACCTGACACACTGCAGACCGTGCCTCCTCTGAAATAGTCTTTGGCACAGTTTTTCCTAAACACCTGATTATTCCTGTTTACCCACCAACACAGTAAAGAGCTGTATTAAGCCCCATTGCCCAATGCATTTTGTTTTAGTGCAGCATGCTTATGGCCTTGCACCCTTCTACTCTTTTAATAGTAGCCCAAAAGATATCAGAGCAGAGCACCAACACAAAACAAAACTATCCTAGCAGGGCAAACAGAAGCTGACAAGACACAAGCTGAATATCCCTGGAGTCCTTTTCCCTGCTTCTGTAGGAGAAATAAAGCCAACTCTTCCTCATCCGTCCCCTTTGTGCTGTTACACAGGCAGCCTGGCTTACCTGAGCAGGTCACATTTACGCCTTTGCAGTCATGCTCTAAAAAAACTTGGGCACCGCTGTGTCCAAAAAGTGAGGAAAGAAACCTGTTAGGTCATTGTGCATAAAGGATGAAATGGTCAAGTGAACTACAGCCACCCTGTGGAGCACTTACGATAATCAGGAGGGTTAGCAGCTCTGCTCTGAAGATGCAGAGTGGTTGTTACTGGTGCAGGCAGATGCAGTGGGAACAAGGGGATAAAAGTACACATCACCTCCATTTCCTGTTGCTCCCCATGACTCAAAAATCCTCAGAGAGGTGCCCTGCATTGTGCTTTGCAGGAATCAAAAGAGCTATCTCGTTCTTAACCTATGTGCCACAGCTTGGCTCTTGCACACATCATGGTGTTATCTGTCTCCTTGTAAAAGAACAGAGATAACATCCTTCTCCAGCTCATCAGCACCAGTGTGTCCCCAGATAAATTAGCTACAGCCGCCACTTTTGGTTTTCTCAAAAAAAATAAGATTTTGTTTTTAAACTAGGCTACAGGAAAAACACGTAGAACATAGGGACAGAGAGATTACAGGCTTAATTTTCAGGCTGCTTATTGCTGCTCTGCTCCAATGTCATTTCAAAGGATTTTCTCTCAAATTTCCAACAACATTACAGTGATCAGAATCTCAATGTGTCCCAGTTCTCCTCCTGGAGAAGGTCAATGAGTTTCTGTCCTAACCTCTACTACATAAGAAAGAAGATGACACTTCACTCCTGTGATGATAAATCATTCCTAGAGTCATTCAGGGTTTGATCCTTAGAGTCAGAGCTGGCATTAATTTCCTCAGATACAGAGCATGACCCTCACCCTTAGTTGTGCAAACACTAGACCTCTATTTAGTAGAGATGATGCAGAGGTTGAATATTTAAAATTCCTTTCTAAATAAGGCTGCCTAAAGTTTAAACTTGCCATGCCTTCCTGTTAGCTGAATAGCATATGGAAATGTTCCTGGGTTAAATGGAGTGGTTGGTGTCACTAGGAACTAGATAGGTGAAATATTTCTGGTGACTGTTGTCCTGGAGAGCTGAGGTCACTGCCCACTGCACTGTCCTGTTGTTGTGAGGTGTTTTTCACCTCTCTATGCCTGTGCTTTTGCCAGCTGCCTTTCCTTGTGAGGCTGGAAAAATCTCCATCCTTGGAGATGTCTGAAATTCAGTGGGACTGAGCAACCTAATCTAACTGGAACTTCAAGAAGGAGATAGGACTGGCTGATCTCCAGAGGCCCCTTTTAAATTATTCTGTGATTTGTTCACAAGCATGTGGAACAAGAGCTACCAGTTCTTTAATTTGTCAACACTCAGCTAGCTGGTCATTTATTGACCCCAGAGTCAGATAGTTTTCTTTCCTTGACTCAGTGTTGTGGGTGTAAGAATAAAAAGGTAAATCAAAGAGTTTTTTCAGGGAAGACACACTGCATAGTACATGAAGCAAACAGTATGTATGGGTATTACTGAAACTAGAATCAATAAGGCTCATAGAAGAAAGAAAATTATGGACTATGAAAATGGATTCCATCTGCCAAACCAAATAATTTTGTTGGACGCATTATCTGCAGCAGTAGACATTGTTCCCAAGGCAAAACTTCACCTGAGCCAGAACACTGGGTCAGCACTGTGGAAAGCACCATAGGTCAATCAGTAAAGGGCAATCTTCTTCCAGGTGAATGCTGAGCTACAAATGATGGAATGCTACAAGTCCTGCATTATTGTTTCCACCTTTGCAGAGCTGTCCTGTGTGTCCTTGTACTCATATTGATTCACCGCAGCTAACTTCAGATACCTAAATTTAGTCATCTGCTTGTCCAGGCTCTACCTGTACCAGAGAGTGAAACACTTTCAGCTTCCTCCCTCACTTTGGCTGAAGTTTCCCATTGCCTACCTCTCACCCTTCACCCTCCTTATTTCTACACTGGGTAGGGAAGGTGTGTGAGCCTCTTCCCAGTGTGTTTGCAGCCCCCTGTTCTGCTCATGCCTTGTCCAGTTGCCACCTGGCACACAGAGGAGCATTTCTCCTTGGCTGGACAGGGCAGGCGCACAGCACTATCATGACCACGAGGCATGGCCAGACCCACAGCACTGTCAACTCTGCCAACTAACAACACAAACCCCCAGGAGAGGCACCAGGAATGGTGAGGAGGCACCCATCCAGCATCCCACAGCTTCTGGGCCTGCACACTTATGCTGTAGAGGTGAAAGTTAGCTAAAGCTTTACTGGCAAAAGGACTGGTCTAATTCTATTTTACGTTAAATCGCTTTGCTCTTAAAAAAAAAATTAAAATAAAAATGCTGGAGTAGAAGGCATTTTGGTGTTCAGCCTGAAATGGTGCTTTATCATAAATTCCCTGCACTGTACCAGAAATGTGTGATCTGCACTTTGAATAAATATTTAACACCTAAAATGGGAACTCCAACTTTGATCAGGGGCCACACTTGGGAATAAATTGTCATTGCTTTTAAATTGCTGCAGTTTAGCTATAGCAGGCTATATACAGCAGTTATATAAAGCTATATACAAGGAACAGTTTCTATGCCACCACACCAGGAGCAGAGTATGAGTTATACAACACTTAAACTGAGAAACTCTGTCCAAGGGAAACCATATTGCTCACTCTGGGATTTCATACTGGACATTTATACCCTGGGTAAGAAAACCATTTTCATGGAAAATACATATTTATTGTTCTTATCCAAAAAGAACATAGAAATGTGCAAGGTATTTTTAAAGCCAAATTGGAATTGAATTGCTTTAGCTGTTCTATTTCTCTGAAAAAATCCCAAACAAATCCATATTATGGGGTTTCAAATGTTTTAATTAATCCACTGCTTTTAACTGAGAATATGCCAAAGTAGCCATAGTGTCCGTTATTTAAAGAGCACTGGCAACTGGTAATGAATACCAACATCATGGTGGCTGACTCTGGGTCCTTTCATGACAGCAACTCTCCAAAAAAGCTACTTTTAAACTCTCTAACACATGTGCAAAAATAACCAGTGGGAGGGAGAAAACAAAACAACTGTGGTGTTGCATTAAAACAACTGTTCTCTGCATCACAGAATTGCCACGTGTGTTGGCAATGCTACCTACTAACCTGGCCCAGCACCACTTCTCCTGCTAAGCTTCAAGGAGAGAAAGACATGAGTACACATCCTTCCCTCTCTGTCCTAACAGAACACAGGCACTAGCTGAACGTGCCATTTCAAGGGGGAAAAAAAAAATCATCCCCCATTGAAGTTTGTAGTTCCAAGTGTCTTGCCAGACCCTTTCACCCCTCTCCAACTTACAGCATTGCAGAGACCAAACTGGAGGAGCCTGTGATTCTGTCCATCATTCTCATGCTTTTAACAGAGCTAGTAAGTGCAATTATCAAGGGTGATATCCATCACCTCAATCACATACCAGGCCAGTATCAGAGAGGAGAAATACATCCTTCCTGGCTAAGGAGGAGGCAGGCCCACATCCAGAAAGGTTTTTAGTTCCTACCTCTCACCAGAAGCAATGACCTGCAGGTACATGCAGGCTCCCATGGTACAGCAAGCCTGGTGCTTTCTAAGTCACCCACACTGTAGCACATTTGCACTTCAGCCACAGCCCAGGTGAGGTGGAGAGCAGCACATGGAAGCTCCACCCACATGCACAAATAGGCAGCTTGCATATTACAGCTTTACCAAGCACAGCTGCTGTCCAATGTGTTTTACCTGTTGCGACGTGCAGGATTTAAGTCTGGCTCTTCCCCGGGGTTTCTAGCAGCCATTTCATCTTCATGGGATCTCATTACCCAGTGCAAGAAGCCCAAATCTGCTCCCTGGCAAGCACCCTCTGCAGGCTTTCAGTCACACCAGCATACCTGACAGAGGATTTATTACCTTTTATTGTGTTAAATAATTACTTACATTAAATAATTATTAATTAAATTATTCTTATTTATTTATCAGTATGGCCTGCTGCCCCACTGAGCACTGCAATCAGGTTTTCCCAAACATGACTGCCTTAAGCAGGCTCAGCGTACCCATGGTTCATTCAGAGCCATAGGCCTCTGGTCCATTAAGCTTCACTCTTCAGGGAGTGCCAGGGCACAGCACTGGCTGATGCCTAGCAGCTCTGGAGTGTCAGAAATCCCTCAAGACATTTCCAGCAAGGGAGATGGAGGAACAATTTAGTCACACTCACCCCCATTCCAGGGGCAGATCCCCACAGCACTCAGGCCACCTTTCACTGGGACTGGCTGGGGGACCCTGCTCACCTCCAGGTTCTCCTCTGGCAGAGGCTTCCTGTGAGTCCCATCAGCCAAGGAGAACAGGGAGAGGGGAATTTGGGAGTGCCACTGGTAATATATTCCAGCTGAGGAACTGCAAGAGCAAGAGGAGCGCCAGGTCTCAGAGGACTTCAGAAAGGCACTGAGAGCTGCCACCTCCATGCTGGGGCTGAGAAGCTGAAAAGCTTTTCATCTCTGGGCTGAGAAGGAGGAAAACCCACAGGTTATTCACACCAAGAACTTGTCAAAGCTGGATGGCTGTAAGTCTCATGGTGTGTAAGTCTCATGTGCTCATGGTAACATGGGAAGCCACTGGGAAAGGAATGATAATATCAGCTTCATGATGATTTACCAAAAGAGAGCACTGCCAGGAAAAGCCATACATTCAGTTTCACAAACAAAATCCTTGCCAAGACTAACAGAACCAAAATCTTTTCTTAATGGCTTTTTGCTGTTGGGCAGAAACAGGAAATCTTTCTGTAGATACTGAGGATATTCTCTTTCCTCTTGCAGCTGCTCAGTTGTCAGGGTGATGAGTTTACAAGCGAGAGAGAGAAGAGGTTAAGCATTAGCAGCAACTAAGGAGCAATGTCTCAGGAGTATGCTGCAGCTACCTGTCAGAGTATGGGACTGATGCCAGTGGTCGGTGATGTCCTGTGCAGGACAGTTCTGCTCTTTCAGACTCCCTCTCCAATAGTAACTCCGGAAGGCACAACTGGAATTTATCCAAGTCAAGAGGGCTACAGCAGAAGCAACCCTGAAATGAAGATAAGCTCTTAGGAAGCCAATGAGCACTTTGGTGCCTGCTAAGCACCAGGGTGTGACCTTAACGCAGCAGTAAGAGATGCAGAAGATCACCCTGGGAGCCTGGGATTGCCTGCTGCAGGTAAGCTGACTGGAAACTGAGACACTCTGACAGTGTCAGAGGCACTTGCAGGCACTCCAGTCTGCTCCAGGTGCTGTTTGCCCACAGCACAGGAGCAAGGCACGACGGGACGCCATGGAATTAAGGAATCCCAGCAAAGCTGGTGTGGTTCACAGCACAAGTGTGTCCCAGGGAGCAGAGGAAGTGCAGGCAGTGGCCAGGATGCTGCGGGCAGGCGCTGGCAGCTGGGCAGAGGCAGCTGCTGCACAGGCAGAGCTCCAGCAGCTGCAGACATTGACAGAGCTCTGCAGAGCACAAAGCTCATCCGAAGGCAGGTGGAGAGAAATGAGAACAGGAATCAATTACAGAAAAACAGATAGAGCTCATACCTGCTACAAATGAAAGAAAATTGAAAAACAGTCACAGCCTTCAATAGTAATAAAAAGAAAATGGTTTGGTCTCTGGATGAGAGGCTGAGAGCAGACCTTGCAGAAGCACACAAGGATAAGGCAGGGCTGCTTGACTTTGCTCTTTGCAGGAGAATGGACATGCTGTGGGTAAATCTCACCTGCAATTTTCAATGAAATCCTTTAACCTTGTCATCAAGAACACCTTCCCCTCTAGAGAAATCAAATAAAAGCCCCAACATCATAAACTGAAAATACAGGGAATTCTTTGCCAGGGTCATCCAAAGCACTGGAGGAAATTTGGAAAGATAATTCTTCATAATAGCAAATGGGGAGGCAGATATATAAAAGATCAGACGGCACAAAATTTGTGTCTGGATCCATCTGATGAAATGCAGATGTCTACACCTGAGCTAATCATCCCAGGTGCTCTGTGTGTTCACTGGTGAGTTTTCATGGCAACAGGTTCCTTGAGACACTCCCTCTTTCCCTCCCCTGTGAGCAGTGCAAAGCATATGCATAGAGGCAATTACATATATGAGTTATAGGAAAAAAATATATATTTTATTTTATAATGTGAGAAACATGATCATAAGGAGCTGCACTGTAAGATTCCATGAGTGGAAGAGTTTAGGTTTCCTCATTCACTTGTACTTATCTATGGAACTTTAATAACCCCTTCTGCAGAGAGTTTCCAGACAGGGCTGCACATGGCACATGCACACACACGTGTTTGTGCTGGTTAGAGGGTGATCGACACTGAATAATTAAAGTGCTGCAACCTCTCTCCAGATACTTCACCAGCTGTCAGATAGACAGAGAGGTGTGCGTATGTGACAGAGCACAAAGTGATTACACACGTCTAGGTCTTCATTCTTTCTGGTCTTGGCTTCTTGGCAGTTCCCTCAAGTTGTCTATGTCTGTAGCCAAGTTTTAATCACCGTTAAATCACACCATATGACTCGTGCTTTGGAGCACTTTGTCGACATCAAAAATAAATATTATTCCCCCCAAGGAATCCAGCTGGCCTCTAATTAGCTTTCAGAATATATCAATTAAAGTATAATGTGCTGTCCAGTGATGAAAGCCTCTATCTCACCAGCTTCTAGAAGATCAATACAACTGTATTAGATGAAACATCCACCAATTTATTTTCCTGGCAATGAATCAATATGGCACTTTTAATGGGACCAGTCATCAAATAAATATTATCAGTCCCGAAGAAGTCCCAAAACTAACAACATCAGTTGTCCACATTCAAGCCAAATTTTTCTTTCTGGTACTTATTATTGAAGAAAAATTACACTTTCCTTAGCAGTAGCAAAAGCACTAATGTGTATAATTACTGTCCTGAGCGTCAATCTATGCAGTACATGGCAAAGCTGTCCATTTTTCTGAGAAACCCTCTTCCAGTGCTATTTTGTTGCCTAAGAGATCTGTATGTAGTCACAGGGGGAAAAAAAAAGAAAATCACAAACATTTTCATCTGCCCCACTTCCCTCCAGAAGTAACCATACTTCTGATAAGAGAGTGGCTACATAAAGCTCACTTCTTTGGAATTCCATGTTCTTCATGGCCATCTGAGCAGCATCTGAAACTCCTTGAAGCTGCATTTGCACTTCATTTTGAGGCTCACCTGGGTCTGTTGCAGATGTCCATTCCTGTCATAGCAGGCATGAGTTCCAGCACAGAAAAGCTTTGCTCTCAGAGTGACACCGTCCAGGGCACACAATTAGGAATCATCTGAGAGATTGTTTCCCCATAAAAATATCTCACTGAAATGTTTCTACCACTGAAGAAAAATTCTGGAAAAATCTCTCATCAGCCCCAAAAATGGATCACAAGTCAGCTCAGCTAAACTGACAGAGGTACAAAACACTACAGCAGCGAGTTGGCTGTGTCAGGGCCTGTTATCACCTGCTATGATGTACTTGTCAAACCAAAAGAAAAGCTGAGACAACAGCAGATTTCTCATATTTCTGGTAAGAACACATTTGCATTACTGCTAGCAGTGAAGTATCATTAGTGTGAAGTGTTTGAATACATGCTGAGAAACAGCATCAAGTGCACAGGCAGGGCAGTAACATCACAGATCACAGGAGTCAGAGGGCTTCAGAGTGTACAGATCCCAGCATCCACTACAGGGCATCTCTTTCCCCATCTCTCCTTGCTCTCCCTGGACATCTGTTCTCCTGCCAATCTGTTTTGATTTCAGTCCCTTCATCTCCTGCATGGAAGACTTCAAGTTGTCCTTATGTTTTAATATATTGAGCAGAAAAACTTATGTCTGGTCTAAACTGACACAGCTCCTTTTGGGGTGATGACAGTAAACACCAGCTACACTTCCAAATGGAGAAGAAACAACACAGAAGCCTCTTGGCCCAGGTAAACAGGGTTTATCCCCTTGTCAATCCTTTCAAATGCCCTTCTTTGCAGCCTGTTCCTCAGAGGTTGGAAATACCCCTCCGGGGACAGGGTCACTAGTGCCACCTGCCCTGCAACTTCCGTCTAGGTGGAGAATGAGCCCAGAAACAGCCTGACTGGATCCGTGTCCTCAGTTTGGCAGAGCGTCTCTTGTGTCTAATAGATATAAATTAAGACCAGCCGCAGAATGGGGATTAGGATGGGTTTTTCATATCTGAGCTCAGGTTTTTCAAAGGCAAAATCAATCCCTTGTCTCATTCCAAGTGTACAGAATCCTTGTCTGCATCCTTGTCTTGCCAGGAACCAGCTTCAATGATAAACCTGCTGTTTGCTCCAGGAAAGAAAGAAAGATGAACTTGGAGTGAGCTCAGAGTCTACGTTCAACTCTAATGTAGACTGCTACTGCCTACAGTAGCTTCAGAGTAAGGTATTGCCAGGAATATTTTCAGACCGTGACCTAATCTGTTTCATAAAGAAAGAAACTTTCTGTTTTCTCTCCTGAATATAAGGCACCTTTGAATATCTTGTCATTTTTAACATTACAATGAGTTATAACCCCTTTGTGACTCCATGTAATTACTTTTGCAGTTGAATTGCATATATATCAAATATAAGTTCCTGAGAGTAACAAATACAGAAACTGTTCCTAATCAAAAGGTACAGGCTGGTAAAGTTAACCAGTCAACTTCACAGTTGCATTTCCAAGGGTACAGTTATGGTCAATGTGTGCCAGAAAACAGCCAAGTACTTTGCCCTCATTAAAAGACCATTTTCCCACGAAATTCGGAAAATTACTTTGACAGGTCACCAATAAGTGATGAGCAAGGAATCAATGGCGTACTTAGTGATTCACAGGTTATTTTGGTCACTGGCCATATATTGCTAAATTCTTGCAAGGCATTGAGAAACTTCAAAGCATTTCAGCACACAGCTTGACCTGAGCCCACTCACCTCCTAATTCATTTTACACAGCAAATGGTTTCCTTCCCAATAGCCCTCAAACAGCCTATCACAACCAGGCTATTGCTGCTGCTTAGATCAATATATTAAACTGAGAAATGTTATTCAAGCAGAATTTGGATTATAAAATAAAATTCTTGTAATGAAAGCTGAAATCCTGCTCTCTCCTCCATCTGGGTCTTCCCACCATTGCTGATACAACTGAACCCCTGCCAAGAAAACAAAATCAGTTCCCTAAAGCTGCCCCCTAGACAGCCTCACTGGCTGTTTTTTCACTAAAATGTTTTGGCTAAATATAGATCCTTGAAGGCAGCTCCAACCAGTAAGTGCTGCTCCCCGTGGGCTCAGGTGACAGGTCACAAGCTGGGAGATAATTTCTGTGGAGTTGGGGTCAAAGGCAAGGCCTTTCTTGCAGCAACATCAGCGCTGAGGCCACCTCTGCTCTTAACAGATCAGCAGGAATTTTATCACCAACCTTGAGGCACAGAAAGTACTGAACATTTCAGAGGAGACCCAGTGCCTTTCAGGCATTTCAAGCAGTAGTTAAAGCACTATTTAAATAAGAAGAAAGTACTTCCTTCATCCTGCAGTTTCAAACAAGGGTAGTAGGCTGATGCCGGCATTTCTCCAGGAACAGATGTGCCCCAGAGGGAATTACCAGCAGA
Organism: Regulus satrapa; assembly: GCA_013396955.1. NCBI lineage: Eukaryota > Metazoa > Chordata > Aves > Passeriformes > Regulidae > Regulus > Regulus satrapa. The sequence continues at coordinate 145,954 of VWZN01006326.1, read as the reverse complement.
CTCTCCCAAGGCAACAAAGCTGATGTCTTCCTTTGGAATAAAAGCCAGAGGCACCCACAGGATGCACACCCAGAAGACCACTACACAAAGACCCATGTTCTCTTCCCAGCTCTGTCGCTAGCTCAGCATTCACTTGAGGACAACAGCCCTGCTCATACGATTCTTAAAACCCTCAGCAGAGACCATGCACTTTCATTAGCCAGAGATGAGCGCCATTTTTTTAAATGGAAATCATAGACAGATTTTCATTAGTGTTCATTTTCATTAGTGTTCAACTAAAGCTGCTCTTCATAGGACAATCGTCCATTAATCTGATCATGGCTTTCTTAATGATGTGGCAATTCAATTAAACATATTTAATAAAGTGAAAACTTTCTCTTCTTTCTCCAAGTGAGTCGCTGCTCATTTCCATTCCCTGTAATCTTTCTTACACTGTGCATAACATCAGCCTCTTAAGATCATTTTCTTGAGGCTTGTCCAGGAGTCTCAGCACCCATGTAGGGCACCACTTGTCCAAGAGCATCTGTTGCACCAGGGATACATCATGGAGCTGCAAAATAAAACCAGGATGTTCTCCTTACAGTTCTCACAGTGGGCCAGAGATCACCCAAGGTCAGTGGTCCTGCTGGAGGGAACACTGCCTGTTAGGGAGCACATCTGCTCCTCTGCTCACGAGCTGCTGCTTCACTGAATCTTACACACTTTTCAGATGACATATGATGGGCAACAGTAAGAGCTGGCAGTGAAGAGGTGGCACGTTTGTCACTTCAAGCACACAGGAACCATGATGAACCCACAGAGCTCTATGTAGTTACAAACTGAACACACAGATAACCAAAACCACTCTCCACAGAGGGCCAAATAACCCTTTTTGCAGATAGACCATGAGCTGCCTGGAGACTGATGCTGTGGCTGAAGCACGCAAGGACTAAGGTGGGGGAAGATTTGCCTCTGGTGAAAGAAGTCATGACCCTGACTCGGAAGGTAGCAACACATTTCAGAAAAAGTCATCCTTGCAACAGGCACACATACACAGGAGCACTGCAGAAATCTGCAGCATCATCCTCTGCCCTGCACAGCTCCAGTCATCCTCAGAGGGACCCCTCAGCCTGGCTTTGATGGTTGCACTTGGACAGGGACACAACACTTGCTCAGGGAGCAAATCCAAACAGCTGAGAGAAGTCAGGGCAGTGGCAAACATGCTGGGGAAGGTGGACGGGCAGCCACCAGCCCCTCACCAGGGAGGACCACAGGCAAGTTTTTTGGCTGTCACTGCTGTTATTTGAGCAGATATTTCCTGTCAAATGTGCAGTAGTGTTCAACAACACACAGCGGGTTAGAAAATGGGAAAGTAGGAGCTTGAGAAGAGGGGAGAGGGGTATTTTAGACCCCCCTTAACATAGGGGATCAAACACTGAGCTTTGTATCTCCCTAATAAAACACTCAGCATGTGATTTTGTTGTGGTGCTTGTTCCTGCAGAATCTGTGACTGCTGCAGGAACATACATTAATTGAACACAGAATGAATGCTAACATCTCTGCAGAGTTAAATAGACAAGCTCATATTTTCACTTAGTGGAGAAAAACTGCCCCTCTTAATGCTTTATGAGTTGACTGACAGAAAGGAAATTTCAGTGTCTGTGCAGGCAGACAGGAATAGATGGGAAAAATGATGAATATTTACAATACAGAAGAGACTATTTAGGTGAGATATTGAGTATTATCCAACAGAAATGTTAGTGGAATTGTTGTTAAATGTATAAAATCTTGCATTACCACAGAGGGAGCTGTAGTTTGAAAATTCAAAGTAATTCTAAATAGCTAATGGAATGAAAGAGCTTTATAATAAGTACAGTCTTGCAAAATGGCATAGCTGGCCAATCACACTCATCAAAAAAACAGAGAGGATTTGATTGACTTTCAGAAAAGACTAAGTGACCGTATTGACACTGGCCACCATCCCTGTGGTACAGTTCCACGGGCCTGCCTTCCATGGCTGCACGCACAGCTACAGCCACCCCAGAGCAGGCAAACCCTGACAGCCGGGAGAGGAATGTCCCCGTGGCCAAACCTCAAGCCATCTCAGTCAGGTTTCTGCAGGCAGGACACAGTGGCACCTCCCACCCCAACATTTCCCTGCTTCCAGCTTCACTCTCGGTGTTTCCTTACTTTTTGTCTCACCAAGGGTCTCCCAGATTTTTCTTGTGCTATTGGCCTGTGTGCAGATCCCCTACTGCTGCCAACACCATTGGCAGGAGCTTGGGCATCTTCCTGGTGCCATCTCTTGGCAGAGCAATGCTACTGCCAAGGCCTGACCACGGTGGGATTGTGGCAGCTGATCAGTCCAGGGCAGAGAAGGTTGGCAGCAGGCTGAATGTGGCCAAGATCTGCACTCCTTTGCTTTCACATCAAACAGAGCATAGGAACTACAACCTCATATGCTTGGCAGGAAAAAAGGAGAGCTGAATGCAGAACTTTACCCTCCCTTGATTCTATTTAGCAAGGTTATGGAGGAAAGCTGGTCTTTTAGCCAAGGGAGCTCTGCATAGTAACAAATTGGCATTATTTATGCTGAAATTGGGTGCTGAAGAAGCAAATCAGCTTGCAAAAAAATGTATCAGCATCTACAAGAAACAACAGAAAGAGTAAATGGGCTTAATTAGTCATTAGACAAGGAACTGGATTAGCGTGTTCTTACATATATTTAAGAAATACATGTTCTTAATCCTACCCAGTGCACTTTATTCCTTGTGCTGAGTAACTAATCTTTATATTGAACAGCTGAGTGTGTCAAAGACCACCTCCCCCAGCAGCCACACCCACTGAGCAGATGCTGGACACAAACTTAGCCTGAGGGAAGGCAGCAGTGGAACTTTCCCCTGCACACCAAGTTTCCCCTGCATGCTGATCCCCTGCAATCCACTTCACTGCCTCTCTGCTAGGCACTGCAATAGGAAAACAAATGTTATTGAGTTAAAATTTTTTAAAAAAAGTTGTCAGTGAAAGGCTTGAAAAAAGAGCTCCTGGACCAGTCCCTGACAGTTGACATCCTCATGGCACCTCACCACTGCCTTACGCTGCAGCACACAGGTTTGCCAAGGGACATCAGCCAGAGCACTGCGCTTCTGCCTGGGACTGCTTCTCCCCTGTGAAAGGCAAGTAAAGGTTTTGGCAAGAGAATGCCAATGCCAAGCTTGGTAGCTCCCCACAATGTTCCTTTGAATGTTCTTATTTTCCTGATGGAGGGCGGAGAGATTTACCAAAACAAAAGTCCAAAAATAGTCCGATAAAATCATTCTTATCTCTCAGAGGAAAAAAAGGGCTCATGTGCAGTGCCCTCTGCATTCCAGACAGTATTAGAGTGAGAGAGGATGTTTGCTGCTCACTGTAACCTCACTGCTAATTCAATATTCTGATTATCAGCCATGTCCCAGGTCTTCACAAACCAACCATCTCCACAGGTCAGGACTATCTAGGACAAGCTTAGCAGCATCCATGTGGAAATTGTGCCATTTACCATAACCTGGGATTTGAGAGCAGGACACCCGTTTTCCCTTTGGAAACAAAGTCCATCTGTAAGCTGACCTGCCATCATTTGAATGGGATGACACCAAATAATTTACTTAATTCCAAGCATTTCTCTCCATTCTGTGCACACACTAATGAGCATTTCAGTCAAATCAATCAGGTTAGGTTTGCACAGACATTCTGGGTGTTTGCTTAAAGTAAAAACCCCTAAATTTTTGGGAAACGGGCGCAGGGTAACACAAACATGGGGAATCCCATCTCCCAACTGGATGCTTATCTGCTTCCTGGTGGCAACAAGTGCACTGCAACGGTCCATGTGGCAGTCTCTTCCTACCCATAAGGAGCTTTTATTGGCAAGCCAGGGCACCAGTTTGAGGCACACTGCCAAGTTTCTGGGTGCAACTGAGAGTGCTGGAGTACTCTCCCCTCATTGCTAGGGGAAAAGATTCACATCAGTATCTACTTTAAGTGGAAGAAGTCCTCCCAAAACCAAATTCCACAAAGGACTGGTAGCATCTTCAAATAGGTAAGAACTGTACTCAGGATAATGGCAAAAAATCCTGTAACCTGCTGAATTGTGATTTGTTAAGACATTTGTAATGACAAGCAAGCTCAAATTAGTTCCTACACCATATTCATTAGCTTTCACTGAGCTCCTGGGATAAAAACAAGTTGCATTTCAGTACAATCAAATGCATTTGGTGGGAAGGATCACATAAGTATGGCCATTAACCATCCAGGCCAGAGGAACTGTTTCACTTCCTTAGGAAGTGCAGCACAAGGTGTATATGATGAACTTGCAAAAAACTGAGCTATATTCAATTTCCCCTTAAGTGTGGTAATCTCAAGCACATCAACACGCTTAAAAGCAAGTTCAATTTTCAGCCTGTACTAACACACTGCTTTTTTTTTGTAGAAGCTTAGGTTTAGCATCAGAGGGACAAGCTGTGCTTGACAGACAGGACTCCTGTAGTCCCGGAGAGGCCATAGTCAGGAATATTATCTTCCTCCAGGACCCCATATGTGATTAGGAGAACAATGCTCATTAGTTTCCTCTTAATGCAGCTCGAATCTCAGCACAACTACTTCTCAGCTCGAAAGGATTTAAAAACTGTTCAACAACACTAATTTAGTTTAATTAAACTTATCTACATTTTATAGACAAAGCACATCTCAGACAATGTGCAAAACTTACAGATAGTATTGACCCAAGAGATTCCACTCCTGGGTAAAGCTGCTAGCTGATAGCCCAGTGTAATTTAGGCAATCATTTTTACATGACTGAATCTGATGAATAGTTTTCTTTGTGAAAAATGGCTTCTGGCCAGACATGGACAAAATAGGCAATGAACAAGGCATTCTTGGAACAGATCAACTTCTCTCTACGGATTTAATCATAGCAATACCTCCTAACAGACCTGAAAAGAATGTTCTTCTGCATTAGGCTTTCTAATTCCTTGATGGTTTTGACCGACTGATTTGCCCTGAAGTTGGGGGAGCATTTAATTATAAAAGTGTGCATTACTTTATTACAAAATGTCTGCATGGTATAAACTAATGCCTTGATAGCAATTTTTATGACTTACAAAGATGACGGCAATGCATTTTTCTGGCATTCACTTCCACCTTTAAAGATAAAATTTGCAGATCCTTCTGAGAATAAACCTTCAATTTGGAAGGATAAGACTACATTCAGAGGAGTGCAAACACCAGAGAAGAGAGCAATATAACAAACAAATCTAATGAAATGTGGTCCAAAAGTGAAGGTAATAGTCTTTTCTCACCAGAATTATTTATTGCAAATTGCATGTCTCTTGGAGTTACCTTAACTGTGTTCTGGATCTTGTAGCTTGAAGCACGTTGGGTCCAAGGTCTGGCCCCACTCTGCACAGGGTCCCTACCAAATAAACAACAGAAGTGGCTGCTGCACAAGTGTTACTGTCCTTCAGCTGCCTGTCACCCGCCTTCTGCCCAATTCTCAAAATGGGCAGCATAAGGAGTCATCTCTTCCAGGACAGAATCAACCAGCTTATTTTAAACCTCAGGTTATTTGCCACAGGAAGGTTACAGCTGGGGCAGTGATACGCAGTGTAAAAGCACTAACACCCTGAGCCACAGTGGCCATCTCTGCAGCATCCACAGCTGCAGCATCCCGGCTCCAAGGCATACTCCATCTCTCACAGGATATAATCATCAATCAGGTCAAACGAGAGAGCAGCACAATAAAGAAAAATACCCATTAGCAGCCTTTACTGAGAGACATTTTCTTCTTGTATTTAGTATCAGTTTAGTCATATATATCCAGGATTACAGGAACCCACAGGGTCACTTCAGTATCTTCAGATCTTGTACTATGTTTTATAGTCTGAATTGAATGTTCTCCACCACAGTTCTCTGTTTTTTAATGTTCTGCTTCAGGCATTTCTCTCTCTTTATGAGTATGGCCAGACGGCAGGACACACCAATCAATGCTCCAGCAGAACTCAGTCAGTTGCAGGAGGAATTATTTTTTATTTCTATTCATATAATATTTAAGGAAAATTACCTATTTAAAATGTTTAATATTAATTTGCAATCCCTTATGTTAGAGCCTAAATTTCTTATACTCTTCACAGAATTTAATGCACAACAGTGTCTTTACAAAGTGAACACTGAACAGAAAATTCTGTGATGCTGAGATTAACACTACCTCTGCTATGACACATTTTATATGCCTCATGAAAATACTGCAAGCTTGGTATCTTCAGTAGCTAGCACATCTAATGTCAGTCTATTTAACTGATCTACAAAACCCAAACTCTTCAATGCTCTCCTGACTTTCACCTGACTTCCAGTTTTCATCCAAAGAGGCTTCAAACAAATTGTAATAAATTATCTGGCAAACAAATGTCTTCATTATTTTGTACACAACAAAAAGAAAAATTGATTCTGAATAAAAGCCAACTAAACTATGCCATTACATAAATGCCCAATGTTTATCTTGGGAACTAGCTACATATAACAGATCTTAATGCTATACCCAGCTATAAATCAACACACTAGAATCATTCTAGCAGCAATACAACAACCACCATTAATATAATATACAAATGCAAACTGATCTGAAAATGCATTATTTAAAACAAGACTTCCTGTTGGCAGTTTGTCTCCTGGCCAATGGCCTTGGAAAATACTCAGCACCTTACTCAGACTTTTCCACCCTCCTAAAGGAGTCTCCAAAGGGGATTTTCCATAGGCTGCAACTTACAGGGGTGAAGAAGCCTGAAACCCATCCCAGCAGACAGTGTAACCTGAAGGTTACCTGAAGGTTACAATTTTGCACAGAAGGCCGTTCAGATACGAAGTGGGAGGCTGCCCTTGGTAAACTACAAGTGATTTAGGAGTTGTAGATCAACTACATAGTTATCAAATAAGTCTTTGGCTTCCAAATGACACCATTTCCCCACCTCTATTTCACCTGTGTAAAGCTGGGCCTATAACACAAAATTTTAGTTATGAAGTATAACCTTGCAAAAGCTTGGGATTCATTCTGATGCTACAGTGGTACATCTGGGACCAGTAGAAAAGGAGACAGATGATGGGTGGCATGCTCAGTTGGCCCTGCTCCACCTGCCCATTAGCCTGGATACACCATGCCAAGTCTTTTGGCAACAGATTGAGAAGTCCTCAGGTGTGAATTAAAACAAACTCCCTGGAAAACACCTTACAGTCATGTCAGTCCTGAGACCAGTATTTGTTTTGTCTATTTGTGCTTCTTTTCTTAGACCAGAGAAACACTGCTAATAGCAGGGCCCCTTAAAGCAGATCTACAGCTGACAGGAATGATAACCCATAACCACAGCTGCTTCCCAAAAATGCTGAATGATGGATTTTTGTCTTACTATTTCTAATATATGCAACAGTTACCTGTTCTTACATACACTTGTGGCATAGAGAATGTGCCTTAAGCCCCTTCCCTCTTCTTTTTCACATGGCTCCATTCTTTATATACACACCATATCCTCAAGTATCATATACACATTTGAAGTAGATGGGCAAACTTCATAAGGATTCAAGAAACACTGGCTCTATATCAAACAACACAAGTACATTATAAATGTCATTATCGAAAAATACACAAGCAAAAGCACTTGAACAACTATTTTTATGCAAACAATTAAAAAATCATCACAGGATAAGAAGTGCACCACAATTCTTCTGACATGTATAGTTTAATTTTTAGTCTTACTGCTCAGTATGTAAGAATATTTCTCTCCCACTTCAGCATACAAATAAGAATATTCTAGTCAGAATCAGTAAGTCTTTTGGTTTTTTACTTGCTTGCCTCAACAGCAACTGTTCATGCTTCTTAGAGCAAAGCTTTGATTTGACAGACATCAGGCGATATACAGGACAATGGACCACCACCGAGCACACTCTGAATCTGTGAATATATCTCTAAGTACACACCACTGTATGTACTGTCATCCATATCCAAATCATCTTTGAGCAGCTTTCTGCTGGTGGAGCTCTCTGCACTGCAGTGTTCTGCCTTCCACCACAGCTACAGACGCAGGAGCTCTGCTATCCCAGCACAGATAGATATTTGCTGAGGCTGCTCATTACATTCACTGCAGCCATTCTCACCATGGCACATGGGACATGTGCACCAGTCACAGCAGCACCACAGCAGATCCTTCTTCATTAACAGATTCATCAGTGATGCTAGTCCCAGATCACAAAATTTTCCAGGCCTGCTGTGACAGTGTAGACTAAACAAACACTGTGCATCAGCTGCCAAGCAGGTCCCATCTTTCATGTTTAGCTGTTTGTGAAACTCAGTCATTTCTTCTCATTCCACATTGTCAGGAAGGAGCAGATGGCAGATGTGCTCTGCCTATAATATTGTTTTTATTATACCCTGCCTGCTGGCAGAACAGTAGAAGAAACATTTGGAGGCAAGAATTTGCAGTATATTTTCAGTTTTGGGTAACTGAGTTAGAAGACAGCATAGAGTATAGGGAGAGGAGGAAAGGGTTGTACTGAACAGGTGATGATAGATTCCTGTGACAAAAACCAGTGATACTGACAAAAAAATGAGTATTTAATATATTCATATGGAAAGACTAAACAGATACAGCTATCTACCAATGCATTCTCATTCACATGGGATACAAATACAAGACTCAGTTTTAGCTTCTAAAAGTTGTTTCTGAGTTGCCTAACACCAGTGACAGAATCATAACAGAAATAATACCTGAAGGATAAATATATGCTTTCATAACACAGCTGAAAAAGACACCATGAAGTTTACATCAAGGCTCTAGAAATTTTTATTAAAATATTATTTAAATATGTGCCTTATACAAAGAAAAAAGTACATACTTTTTTTTAAGTAATATGATCTGAGCTGCCAAAAGTATTTCTTCCTTAAAAATTTTAGTACACATATATCTTCCAAAATAACAAACCTGGCATAGTCAAGATACGAACATCCTGTTTTCATTTAAAGCAAGATGAAAATTAAAGAAGGTAATTGTTTCAAATCTTGGAGATTTAAAATTATGAATATGCTACTGCAAAATGACACCTGGGAATTTAGGTTGAAAAGTTCGTTTAGAAAGCCTTATAAATTAAACTAAATATTGTCTATAACCTATGAGCCAATCTAAGGCAACGTGGAACTCATTTATCTACATTCACTAGTACCCAGCTGCCCAGATGCCAGATTCATTTTGTGTAAACTACTGACAAAATTGTGGAAATGTCCCAGAGAAGAAAATCTGCAGAAAAATAATTAGTTGTGACTGTTGAGCAGATGCAGTACAAGCTCTTCATCCTCTGCCAGAGAAAGCCCGGTATCTAATGGCAAACAGGGGTCCTCATCTTGGCTGAATTGCATCTTCTTTCTTTTCAGTGGCATTTCTTCTGCTGTGGCACTGTTGCTATAGCTTCTCTTCTTTCTTCCAGTCTTCTCCTCAAGTTCACTGCAGAAAAAAAATCAATTAGTCTTTTTAACAACTGTGGTAATCAATGTCATCATGTAATCTAACAATTCCTTTTAAACGAGGCAAATTTGTGTCAAGATAAGAGCAAATGAAATTACAATTCAGAAGGGTGAAGCAATGGAATCTGATGAACTCTGAATGTCTAAATTAGAACTGCTCTCAGACCGAGGTGGTGGTGGATGTTCTGCTGTCTTAATTGATTACAGTGTATGAAGATATTGCTATAAGCCTTATCTAATATTTGCTGTCTTAATACAGCAACAGACAACTTGACAAAACTGATTTAGTGATGTGTCAGTGGACCCTGACATGCATTGAAGATCTTGCCTACAATAAATATGCACCAAAAATAAAAATATAAGAACTGTCCTTTCATCGGCAAATCTGTTGTTTAAAACAATCTAATAAAATCTATTTGAAGATATATCTGTGAAGCAGATTATGGAGAGCTGGTTGCTGTATGCTGTAGGGTAGAATTCATACCCTAAAGCCCCATACCCCAAACCATTCCATCCAAACGAGCTAACTGGAACAAGACAGCATTCTCAGCTTTTCATGTTTGTATTTTTAAAAATATAACAAAAATATAAGTGGAACTTCAAAAACTCAGTTAAGGCTTTTCTTTAAAAAGTTGGTTAAATTCAGATTTTCAATTAAAATTCATCAAATTTCTACCCAGAAAATTCAGTTTACTTACAAAAAAAGTTTCAACAAGAATTTTTTTATGTCCATAGTTTTTAATATTGCTCAAGTGTAAATGTTACATTCCGAAATTCTGTTTAGATAATAAACAATTAGAAACAGCAGATACAACAAACAGCTCTAACTGGGGAATACTGTCCTTAGAATCAACACAGCAAAGGAACCCAATGCCCAATTCACCCCACCTTCAGCTACCCACCTCATTTTTTTCCATTAATAGAAGTAGTTAACATAATAGCTAGTTAACTGTGAAATGCTGGTTTCACCACTCACTGGAAACCAGCCTAACCCAAACTTTAACCCCAAACACGGCAATATCCAGCAAGTTCCCAAATACTCTCTGAGAGGGATCAGCAGCACAATGCAGCTTGTACACTGTGCTTTCTGGCTGCCCCTCCACAGAGATGAAGGAATTATTGCAGAAGATCTGATGGCCCCGGTGGGTTGCATAAATATGACCTGCCTCTCTGTCTCTCTCTCATCATCCCACCTTTCCTAGAAGAACGGTGCCACCTCCTGCCTGCTCATTACAGCCCAGAGGAAGGAGGGAAATCCTGTAAGAAACACCCTGCATTTTTACAATTAAGGCAAATTAAATACCCTACCTTTACACTGTTCTTCCCTGCCTACCCAAGAGGAACAGTGTAAAGAAACGTGGTCTGCTGGACTTGGATAATCCAGAAGCTCCCTTCCAATAGAAAACATTCAGTGATTTCCATGAATAGATGATAACTGTTCCAAATACTCACTCTTCCTGTAATTCACAGGATATAGCAACTTTGCTGGCTTTGAGCTGTCATTTGCATGGGGGTGGCTTTTCAGGGCTCGCTACCAACATTTTATTCCTTTTCTGGGGAAAGGACTCTCATATTTCTCCCTGTAGTACTTAAGATATTCCATAAATGCTGAAGCTATACTGACAGTATGTGAAAAATATACTGAAGCATAAAGAATTCTCACTTTTCTAAGTGGACAGTGTGGGTGTGGGCTGGAGTTTAATGGTGTTCACTTTGATCAGGACAGACTGTAGGGGTTCACTTTAAAAGCACAAGAAAGGCCTCATTAGGTAAAAACATTTTAGCTTGTTTGCAAAAGAGCCAATTATTTCCAGTCTTTGAACAGACTCTGAAGCCCAGTTTGCATTCATAATTGACTAATGTTTCATCTAGGACATTAGTTAAAAACATCTTAGCAATTAATACACTGCAGAAACCTCACAAGCTATGCATTTGTACCTATAAGCTATGAAACAGCAGACTTTAAACACCAAAAATTAGAATCACTTCTGGAGTTTCAGAGGCCCATACGCTTAGATATCTATAAGGTAAAACACTTAAATACTAAACACACTCAGAAGGAACTGAACTGTGTAATTCCACATTTTTTTTCCAACAAAACAAAAGCACATCAACACAATTATGATTAACCTTCATTGTAAGTTTTGTAGGATGATTCTGCTGAGTCAAGCTGCTTCTTAGAAACTATTACTGAGGGATTTGAGCTTTAATTAGCAGTGTAAACAGAAGATGCATCTACACACAGGCAAGTGTATTTTCACACTAATTTGACCCCAGCTGGGCTGTGAACTGGAGAGGTGAATAAAGAAGAATGTATAACACACGAAGCAGCAGCAGCAAAATGAACAAGCAATGAAGAGAGCTAAATAGTTGTGTCTTTGTGATGCACAAAAAGTAGACGCAAAACAGTATTTGGTACTGACAGCTTCAGAAGGTAAACAGGTAATCATGTGAACGTGTGAATAAGATGTTCCTAATTTTGAGATGCAGATGAAAGACAGACTGACTGTTCACAGTATGATTTGGGTTGAAAGGGACCTTTGAAGAACAGCAAGTCCAACCTGTTCCTCCAGGATGGACTTTTACCAGCATGTGTTTGGCTGGTGTACGGAAAGGGGACATACTACTCTGAAGGAGCAGAGTTGCAGCTTTTACAAAAGGTGATAGCGGCAGTTTTAAAATGGAGATAAAAATGGCATCATGATGCTCAGAGATATCCTGTGCTCATTCAGGGTGCTTTTCCTTAGCTGTATGGACAGAGAGCTCCTTGGAGGAGTTGTAACAGGCGTAACTCTCAGCTGCACATGTGAAAGGACTGAGTGTGCAAAAGCAGCGATATGAGAATAGCTTCTGCACTTACTGCCAAATGAATTCTTCCTCAGCCTCCATTAACTGAATGCCTGTCACCCTGCAGAGCCAGGGTGATCAAAAATGATCTTTTTATCATTTCCCATGGACACAAATGGATCCTCATTCCTCCCAAACACACGAACTGATGTACTACAAGCTAGTGTTCACAAATAGCTGAAACGAAGCCTTAATTTATTAAGGTAAATTATTTTCTAGCAGAATAACTGTTAGAAAGCAACCCTCAATTCAGATCCAAAGCAAGGCCAGTGCATCTTTTTGTCTTCTACTAATAACATTTCAAAAACTGCATGCACATCTGATTTACAATTCTTTCCTTTGACCAGCTGGTAAAATTTAGCTTTTCAGCAGCCTGAACAATCCATGCAGTCTAGGGCTGCCAGGATGAAAGTATTTACTTTGTGTTTACACAGGTGAGGAGCTACCAACAGCCATCTTATCAACAGGCACAGTAATTCCTGTGGCCACCATTTGCACAGCTATGATGCCTAAGTAAAAGGCTATCATTTGGTAGAAAATATTTACTACTCAAACATTAACGTACAGTTTACAAATCCTGTCCCTAAAACAAATGCCTGCATATCTGAATGGCATCTGGGAAACAGGATCTAACTATGATTCTGATAGCTATACACCAAGAAACTCTTAATTTTAAACTACTACAAAATAAACTCACAAGTATGTTTTCAGGTACTACCAGGGAAAATTAAAAAGCTTTAATTGTTAGTATTTAACTTTCTTCTGGGCTTTAAGCAATGTCTTAACAAGCTGTAAGGTTTAGATTTTAAATGCTTGAGAATCAGCCATTTGAAATGTGCAGTCACACAGCCAAGTAGCTGTTGTTTAAAGAACATGGTCCTGGCAAGACCTCTAGACAGGCTCTGCTTCACTTAACATTTATCAGAGAATGCTTTGGAGCATACGTTTACCAGCATTCCTCTGGAAACAAACCACCCTTGACACTGAACTACAGGCCATGAGTCAAGTTTCCAGGCTGCAATAAAGCAAACAAGCTCTTTCCCAAAGAAATCTACAGGAATAATGAATGAATCTGCTAGTAAAATACAGTGCAGAAAAGCTAGGAATAATTTATCCCATAAATATTGGCATTTTGTTAATCAAACATGCTTTGCCCAAAACTTTTTCCATGTAATAAATTTTAATTCACAAGGCCATGGCAGCAATCCTAATGAAGATTAATTACTGCAGTCCCTTTCATAAAGCCCAATGCAGCTTCTTCCTTACTTGCTGTCAGAATGCTAGAGCACATAGCATTATACAGCATTATGATAAAAATAATAATTAAAATATATTAGTGCTGTGCTATTTTCTAGATCTGGACAGGCTGGATCAATGGGCTGAGGCCACCTCTAAGAAGTTCAACAAGGCCAAAGTTGGGTCCTGCCCACGAGTCACAACAACCCCAGGCAGAGCTACAGGCTGGGGGGCAGTGCCTGGAAAGCTGCCTGGCAGAAAAGAGGCTGGAAGTGCTGGTCAGCAGTGGCTAAGCATGAGTCAGTGTGTGGTCAAGAAAGCCGATGGCATCCTGGCCTGGATCAGCAGTGGTGTGGCCAGCAGGACCGGGGCAATGACCGTCCCCCTGTGCTGGCCACTGCTGAGGCCACAGTTCCAATCCTGTGGTCAGTTCTGGCCCCTCCCTGCAAGAAGGACATTGAGGGGCTGGAGTGTGTCCAGAGAAGGGCAGCAGAGCTGGGGAAGGCTCTGGGGCACAAGGGTCTGTGAGGAGCAGCTGAGGGAGCTGGGGGGGCTTGGCCTGGAGAAAAGGAGGCTCACGGGGGACCTCATCACTCTCCACAACTGCCTGAAAGGAGGGGGCAGCCAGGGGGGGGCAGCCTCTTCTGCCAGGGGACAAGTGATAGGGATAAGAGGAAATGGCCGCAAGTTGCATCAGTAGAGGTTTAGATTGGATAACAGGAAATATTTCTTCACCAGAAGGCTTGCTGTCAAGCCCTGGAACAGGTTGCCCAGGGAGGTGACAAAGTCACCATTCCTAGAGGTATTTAAGACTTGCAGATGTGGCTTGCAGTTAATGGTTTGCTCTTAAAGATCCTTTTTACCCTAAGTGATTCTATGATTCCCTTACTGGCCATTCCACTGATAAAAACCAAAATACCTCTAAAACTGAACATCTTAGTCTCTGTCAAGAGCAATTCAATATCTTAATGTCCAATTTTGCAGCTAATCAGGATGACCAAGGCTTTTAAACTGAGACCTTTTATAATGTCTCCCCTATGGTGCTTTTCTGGCCATCACAACATTAAATTCTGGCCTTCAAAAAGTCACAGATATTACCCAAATAATCCGTTGAGAAGGAGCTCCATGATTTGCTGATAAATAATCTCAAAAGACAATGTAATGTCAACCTCATCAAGAATGACCTAAAGCATAGCAGGTCAGTATCAGCATCCTGCTGTAAGAAGAAGCTGTAAGAAACTGCAATTTGCCTAAAATTTTAATAAAAGAAGACACACAACAAAGTAGTACTGACTACTAACACACTTGTCTGGTGACTGTCCATAAAGTCACAAACAAAACAGTACCAGAACTAAGATATTCCCTCTCATGTCCAAGGTCTTCTCCATGCTGATCTAGGACTGTGATCAGTCATACCCATTAAAGATTTTAAAAAGATAATGAGAAAGTCAATTGGAACTTTGTTCTTCATCAACATTTTTATTTAAAGAGGTTGAGGAATTAGAAATAACAAAAACTCAATCTGACTGCAAAATGAATATTTAAGGAATCCAGCTGCTTTTCTTTTGCCCTGTTCTATATTCTTAGATTTTTCACCTCATTAACAATTTACATTTAATGGCCTTAAACCAAATATGATGAATGTTGCTAGATATACAAAAATTAATCTCATATTACATGCTTGAAGTCATTAATTACTCAGAGGTATGGCTGGAAGGGAATTTTTATGCTAAGGCAAATTTAACTCATGATTTGCACAGCACCTCCAGTTTAAAAAAAAATCTGTGGGAGGGCAGAGAGAAGATTAACAATAGTTTTGACTTCTGAAACCATGGACAGATGGTCTATTTTTAAAGACTCTTGAAGGAAGACAGCCTAGGTCTCATACTTACTATGATTTATCCCTTTTAGAAGCATTTTTCCCCCCTTAAAGCAAGGAACAGCTAGTGTAGCCCAATATATTTCTATTTTAATCCAACTGTTTGAGAAAATTCTCTGTATTTTGGAAAACAAAAGAGAGTTGTGTTTTCTATTCTCAAAGCCCAATTTTACTGTCTGCTACTATGATTTGTTTCTGTTAAAATCATTAGGCTGATATTTCCCAGCCCCAAAAAAGCAAACCATCATACAATTCAACGGCAATTCTAAGAGAGCTGCATGAGGCATGAGAGTTGATTTAACAGCCTCAAATTAATTTCCTTCCCTGCACCTTGCTCCTTCTCAAAAGCCTTCCACGGGGTGCTCAGAGCACCTCACCAGGCACACCTACACTGAGCATTAAAGCTGACTTTGGAGCAGCTGCAAACAGCCTTTATATTTCTGAGGGTGCCTGAGCGGGGTGTGTCGGGAGGGAGGCAGCACCGTTGATGACTCCGATGACAGCCAGCATGTGATGGATAACCCTGTGCTGGCCATGGCCTGCCATGGTAATATCAGTCATGTTAGTAGAGGCTAAATGGATTTGGCCATGGTGCGGGCACAAATACTGGCGCGCGATTGTCCACAACTGCTGCGACTTCAGATGGTGCCAACTAGAGCTCTTCTGGGCAATGTCTCAGTATTTTGGTGCAGTAGGACAAGCCAAGGACTGTTTCCAGTAAGCTGTGTTGATGAAATCACATTTCTTCAATGTGTATAGTTGAAGAAATAGTGTATAGTGGTCTGTTCTCCAGCTCCAAAGCCAGCTTTGATGCTCAGTGTAGGTATGTCCAGAGATACACTACAGGAAACTCCCCGGGTTTCCTTTGGTCTATGTTCTTTCTTTCCTAATCTACTCCACAGGAAGGGAAAATGACCAAGGACCTTGACTTTCTTTGAGTCCTTGCTCTCTATAAGAGCACATGACCTGACTCTAGGGGGGCCAGATCAGCCACTGATCCAACAAAAGTCTGTACTTACTACTGCTGCTAAAAATCTGCCCATCTCTGTCAACTTTTATTCTTAAAGTGCAGCTAATCTTGAGCCTAGCTGACATTCTGAGGAAAGGATCAATACAAAACGTGATGTATGAATACATACTCCCCCTCACACAAAGAAGTAGCGATTTACTGCTGCTCAAAAAAAGCAAAGCTTTTCCCCATCCTTGTCAGTTCTATTGACATTCACTGGTGAATAGGCTCCAGGGGACATGGCCACCAGCCTGTTAACTTAAGGCTATCTAGTCCTTAAATCCATGTCCCACACCCAGTCCTGCATACTGATTCCCCAACACACAGAGACACACAGGTAAGGACAATCTAGCCCAAGGATTCACCCAATTCAGACGTGAAAAGCAAGAGCTTTATGATCATCCTTGCACATCTCTGCTCCCATTTAAGTGTCAAGATCAGCCTTCTCATTCTGTTACGTTACATTGTTTGTCAGAAACACACAAGTGGCCTTCTTGTTTTGGTGAGCCACACAGGACTTCATGGGGTATCCCCTCATCTTCCCACAGTATGTTGGCATCAGCTCCAGATCCTCACACACACCCTGGGCTTTTCTATTAAATTAGATCAAACAAATTCTTCTGGCTCATACAATTATGAACACTGGTTTTAATTAATTTTATTTATTATTATATATTTACCTCTACTCAGAGTCCACTTCACTTGAGTCTTTAAGAGTCTGAACAACAATGAATCATAGAACTTATCAAGTTTTACTATGCACAAATTTATTTAATAAAGCATAGGGGCAAAGGGATCATCAAATCATTAAATTACTTCAACATTTTTCCTTCCACACAGAAAGAACCTGCAATGTGACAGAAGATAAAGGTATTTCTGAAACAGGACAGACCCATCTGAGCAGGGAAAGGATCCTCCCTGAGCAGACAGGAGTGGCAGAAACAACATGTGACGAACTGAGTGCAACCTCCATTCCCCATCCTTCTGTGCTGCTGAGGATGTCTATGTAGAAAAAATTCTAAGTTAATCCTGGGAAAAAGAGAGATGTGAGGAGAAGATGCTGTAAGATTTGGGTTAATTTCTTATTCCCCTACTGTGATTGGTGATAAATAAATTAATTCTTTCACAAGTCAGGTCTGCTTCACCTGTGAAAGCAGCTGGTGAGGAATCTCTCCTGGTGTTATCTCAACCCCTGAGCCGGTCACTTCCATTTCCCTCCCCTGCCCAGATGAGGAGGTCAACAATACAATGGCTTTGGTGGGCACTGGGCATCTCAAGAGGGTAAACCCACCACAGAAACACATGAACCCTCCAGGATATTAGTCAAGATTTTTGCACGTGAAACAGTCTCACGGAGATTCCTTCAACACTTACTCAAAAATCATTCTTATACAACTTCACAAATGAAGATAACAGCCTTCAGCTCAGATTTCTCTTCAGCACCTAACACACAAACTATTTTAAAGGTCAAGTGCTAAGGCCCATGAGAAAGAGGAGGACTGTAAGATGAATCCCTAACATATAAACAAAACAGTTTATAAAAACCATCATTTTAAAACGAACATGTAAGATGGTGCATACCTATAGCTGTCTTCATTTTCTGAATCCTGCTCTGCATCAGAGTCTTTGTATTTATCAGGATCTGGGAGAGTGCTTGGATCAAATTCGTTTTCACTTCCACTGTGAGCAAGAAAGGCCACTGTTTCCTCTTCAGCCTGTGAGGTGACAAATGGAATTACAAGACAAGCAAAGAAGTCCACATTACTTGTCACAACTCCATTAATAGGGAGGCTGCAACAAAAACCACTGTCCACAAATGCAGTCAAACACCACCAGGATTACAGTCAGGAAAAGAGAATAATTTCTGTCATCATTAGTACTCTACTCCAAAGCTGTTTGTTAAAGGTTGAAGAAACATTATTAAAAAAGGAAGCACAAAGATTTATGGTCAGATTCTACTTCCCAATATTGTAATCTTAAATCTACAAAATTTAGGAGAGATCTGGGCAGCAACTAATCAACAGCCATCTGGGAGCAAGTCAAAGTAATATGAAGCTTTACTGTCCCTCAGAAACACACTGGCAAAGAGATGCTCACATGTGGGCACATAAATCACCACTGTTAGGTGAATTTAATGAAATAGTCTGATATAAAACTCATCTGGGTGTCCTTGCAGTTAAAAACCAAAAAGCTCCTTAAGCTGAATTAACTGCTCTAAGGGAGTTTCAACCATCCTCTGCAAGAGATACATGTTCTTCAGGTATCTTCCCAGATCCCCTCATCCCTCCTCTCTGGAACTCAGCTTTCCTCTGTCTCCACAGCACATCTCAGGATGGGCTGATGGCTCGGCAAGTTTCCCCAGGGTGCCAGCAGTGCCTCACTAATTCCTGAACAAAGCGCAGAAGATGCTGCTCCATAAAAGCACTGGGTAACATTAAAAAGTTGACTAATTTTGCAGATACAGGTTCTGCTCTGCTTAATCCTGAACTGGCAGCACAACTTTTGTAAATGTTTGCTAGTAGGCACAAGGAAACTAGATAGAGTGAAGGGCACATGCAATTGTATATGCACAGAGAAATGCAGACAGAAAGCTCATAGGTATTTCTAAGCAACAAGAATCCTAGATCCATGCATATTTATGCTGGAAAGCAAAAACAAATTCCAAGAAATTATAATTAAAGACATTGCCACCTTTTGTTTATATATCTAATCAACATGCACACAGCTGAGTTTCTAAAACAGTACTCATTTAAATGATCTTTCGTTCTATGAATAACTTTACATCATTATATATTTAAAGTTAATTTTTGTTTTGATTTTTTACCATTTCTATCACCACGTTTTTAAAGAACAGTCTTTATGTGCACATACCTTCCTGTAGTAAAAATAAATTTTTTAAAAAAAGCCAAATAGAAACTATACCAATGGTCTCTTTTATATCTGCATATAGAGTGACTGAAAGGCAATGAGCTGGTGAAAGGTAAGGTTAGTCACCACTGCAAGAGTCCATTCCTGCTTGACCAATGACACTCCTGCAGGGTACTGAAAGCAAGTAGAAGAAAGGGACAAAAGTCAGATTTGCAATCAGAAGGCAGAGAAAAAACATACTGAAGACATCTTTTGTTTTTCTACTTTAAATACCAATAAAATTAATTATATAGCTGGGTAATAAAATTACTAAAAGCATTGTCAGACTCTGCAGCACTGTAAGCTTCCTAAGGTAACAACCACCACCAGAAAAGCACGTTGTTTCTCAGGAACTTCAGGTACCACTTCACAAGAAAGTAAGTTTTGGTTTTGCAGGGTTTTTGCTTACAAAAAAAAAAAATCTACAAGCTCATTTCTTAGTACAATATTACAGAGCATTACTAACTCCACAGAAAACTATTTTGAAGGTCACCTTTTTGCTAATGAATTTTCTTATTTGAAAATTGTTCTGCATTAAATTATAGCTTATTTTAATTTCTTACATTAAATATTTGCTCTTTACTTGTCCTTCCAATTACACCTACTCTTATGATACAGGTGGCGCATACCAATCCTATATTGAAAAAGAAAAGTAAAAGAGAAGTAGCATTCAAAGCTGCTGTATGAATTTTTTTAGTATGTATGTGTGACACTGTGCAACAGTTTTGCAATACTAACATTTACTGGCAATCATCTCTTAAAACTTGGGCTGTTCATTCATATTCTCCATTATGATGCACAGACCAAGCCCTCGCTTTAATTACACATTCATATTAAGTTTTTCCAGCAGAAACTATGCAGAGAGGTGTTAAACATAATGCTTGCTATAGCAAAAGAAATCATTGGCAAAGATGCCTCTTTCACTCACCAGGAGTCAAGAGGTTGTATTTCTTATAAGTATCACTGCTTACATATTCATGAAAATATTTCTAAGACCCTGAAAATGTTAAGAACCTGAGCAGGAACATTTATCATCCACAGCTGAACAACATAAACTCATTATTTTTCCTCTCTCACTTCAAATTTATATCAGTCAGTAAGGAAAAAGAAATCTTGTGACTTCACATTACTCACCCCAAGAGCGGGAGAAAAGAAATAAAATCATAGTTCAAAATGACACATGTAAAAGTTCTTCAGACACAGCTAGTATGCAATTTACAGACTCAGGACTAGAAATGTCCTAAGGCAGTTGCCATCAAAAGAGGTTAGAAGAAGATTTTGATGGCCTGTACTTTAGGTCTAAGGCTGTCTACAATATCACACACACTTTGTTTGGAGTGTGCATTTATTGCAAAGCTCAACTGTGGAAGGAAACCTGCCATGCTTGACAACCAAGACATCAAATCAGGCTGTCCAGGAGAACTGAACTTGGTGGCAATCATCTTTTCCCTCTGCTCAGGAATGACAACCTCCCTCTTTGTACCACACCAGCCCATGCATTTGGTAATTCTAATTCCACAGAAACCTGCAAAAAGACTTCCAGTTTGAACATGACACTGAGATGCAAACATTTTTGCATTCACACAGTCTCCCTCTGAAGAAGAGAATCTTCTCACACAAACTGAACATTTTAGAAAAATTCAGCAAAATTTCTGTGCTGGAAGTTTTGGAAACCTTGTTGCCTTCAACATTCCACATTGTACCAAGTCAGCAATCCCATCTGGCCTCACTGCAGTCTTTTTGTAATCTGACACAGTCAGGACAGGTTCCCCTAAAGCTTTTGCCAAGTTTATCAACAGCATATCTCTAATTCAACTTCTATCTTTGTTACAGGACATAATGACAAATTCCTCTCCTCCTAAAGAGGCTTGAATGGCTGATGGAGCTCAGGTAAATGAGTTAGGCAGGCTAAGGGAAACTTAAAATGAAGAAACTGATGTACCTCAGACACCCAAGGGACTCAAATGTTCAAAAAATCCAGAATGATGTCTAATTTCTACCAAGCAATAGGCACTCAGGTGGCAATTATCTGACTATCATCAGAAGAAAAAAATAAGGAGAACTGAAAAAAA
Source organism: Regulus satrapa (assembly GCA_013396955.1). Classification (NCBI taxonomy): domain Eukaryota; kingdom Metazoa; phylum Chordata; class Aves; order Passeriformes; family Regulidae; genus Regulus; species Regulus satrapa. Next base: position 124,490 of record VWZN01006326.1, on the reverse strand, counting down.
AACACCATGAAAACCTGTACATAGGAAAATACTGTATTTACCAAGATTTCATTTCTAAAATACATTTTTATTATGGCATTTAATTTATATCTAATGTAGTAAGTTTTTTTCCTACAATTAAATTGTCTAGAGTTGCACTTTTGATGTTCAACCCTTTAAGCAATTTATCAGTTTCTAACAAGCAGGTTGAGAGGGGAGAAATAATTGCTTATGCACTATCAGTTCTGTCCATAGGACTTTACAAAGCACAGTGGGAGAATATTTCCAATTAGCTAGAAACAAAACTCTTAAGGTTTGTTATGAATTTGATCACACTTAATTTGAATCCATCACACTCACACAATACTCAGTGCTTTTTGAGCTTTGCCACCCTTTAGTTTTGCTACTATGTCCTCTCCCAATAGGTGATGCCTGTGATTGTAATGCCAAGGTACGTTCTAAATACTGCTAGGAGGTTACCCAAGAGAGGCACACAACTTTTAAAAGTTTAGCATATTATGGCTCATATAAAAGGATATTTACAAATAAAGTATCTTGTAAGATCTGAAAGCATTCCAAATTTTCTCAATTTTCTTCTTTTTAATAATTATTTTTAGATTAAAACAGCAGTTGCTTTTGCATCATGCTTATGATGGAAGCTATTTATATAAACAGAGAAATTTTACAGCATTTCCTTTAAAACATCTTAGTCTGGATTTACCTGATCACCTCGTAGGTTTGGGGTTTTTTTCACAGCCTGTACCCCAACCCAACACAATCCCCAGCTGATGAATGATTTCTCTGATACTTCATCACCTACATTGCCCCAGAGGAATACAGCTATTCTGGCAGTTCAAAAATGAAATACAGCCTTAGATGTTGCTAGGGTGTTTGATCCAACAGTTGCTTTGAAGATCAAGACAAAAGCCTTAGCCTATACTGCAAACTCACTGGGAGCCAGTGGAGCAAACTATGAGTGGTCTGATACACACAGCTCCCCTCTATACCATCTTAGGTTGTGCATCAGTGTTCCATGGCTCTGGCCAGAAAGGCCAGTAGGCAAAAACTGGGGAAACTAAGGTTCCAGGATAGCCAGCCAGACACAATCCTTGCACTAAGATGATCCTTCTCTGGTCTCCTTCTCTGGCTCAGGAAGGAGTCGGTCATAGCTCCTGGTTTTTACACCACTTCAGAGAATGTAATTCTTGGTTTTCACTGGAAAGGACAGATAGCCCTTAGCTTCTTCTTTGTTAATTTACCATTTGCAATCACTAGCAGTCACATCAAGGTTCAATTTCATGCAGTCATTTTTTATTTCTTTTAAGCCATCCGAGATCTCAAACAATATGCTATGCCTCGTTTATCCAGCAGAACCTTACTTTTACCAGCGCTCTCACATAAAGCACATGAGAATACTTAATTTTCTTTCTTGGTTTTCCTAAATGCCCAACATTTTATGGTCAGTGAATGGGTAAGTCTGGGCTCCAAACTAGCAGACATTGATACATTTATTCTGACATTCGAATTTCTGTGTAACTATGTAACTATAGCAAAGCAATTTGTGATGGAAATGGCTCCTGCCACAAGCACAGTTCAGAAACACCAAAAACAAAAAAACCCATAGAAAATGATGAGAAGTTCTAAATCTACTCAAAGACCTTTTGTTTTAATGTATTTGGATTTCAATTATCATGGATATGCCTCAGAACTAGACTTTACGCTTCTCCTTTTCTAATTTGTTCTTTTTTGACCCACATAGAATACATATTGTAAAGACAAGATTCTTCCGGTTGTTATTTGCCACAGTTATGATTTTAGCAATAGGGAAGACTAGCATCAGGACAGAACAATTATACTGTTAAATACAATTCATGCTACGGACATGTAAGTACAACAGAAAAGAAACTAAGTTACTAGGTAGGTAGCACTAGAAGCAAAATACACTATGTTCTGGAAAGTAGAAGGGTAAAAAGAAACTACTAGTCTGAGAGAATTAAACATAACAGAATACTTGTCAAAAAGTATATGGCCCTGTTAAAAACAAAAACAAACAAAAACAAAACAAAACCCAAAAAAACCCCCCAAAAACCCAGAAAAACCCTAAGTAGAAAACTACAGTACAGAACAATGTTTTTAACTTATATTCTCAATGCATAACCCTTGGACTGTCTTTACACTCCTCTCTCTCCACTTTCAGGTTTCACAGCAGTCATGGCTGTCAGCTCAAATACAAAAAGTAATTCTCCAAAGTAGTGTCTGTGTTCAAACATTTCAATACATCCGTCTTCTCCAGGGAGCCTTGGCATATGTCCACAGAGATGGTACCTACATGAGAGAATCTTCTCTGTATCACTTTCCAGCACTTTTGCACAAACCTGAGAGAGCTGCATCCTGCCGTGACAGGGCAGTGTCCCACCACCACTGCTCACAGCAGACTGCAGGCAGGGACCACTCTTCGCTTAGTAATGGGTATTTTTCCAAAAGGAACAGATCAACAGCAGCACTGACATGAAATAATCAGAAGGGAAGCCTTTTAAGTCACGTAATTCTGTAAACTGGTTAGTTCTGCTCTTTTCTTGGAACAACTGATTCATATTCAGTACACAACAAAGAGCTACACAGGCATTAAGTGCTTGTCCAACGACACAATTTTTATGTTTTCACTGTACCGCTTAAGTCACGTACCCTAAATGCTTGTACAAAATACGCATAGAAAATAGCATATTTACAGGAAGAAAAATATTAATCAAATTAATTCCAGGCAGTGAAAGTTATTTTAAGTCCTTCTGGTGGTTCAACATGAACTAAGGAAAAGAAAGACAAAAGAGGCATTGCTGCTCATGGCACTGACTCAGTTTGCTTGCTGTGAGAAGAAGACCTTATGTGCCTTTGTTCCTCCAGACCTATGTAGCAGCTGCGAGTTTCATATTTGTTCAGATTTCAAAACAAATAACCAGTAAATCAGAAAGCACTGGCTGATGCTGCAGAATTTCAGGGTCATTTATTATTAATTGTTTTTGTTGTTGCTGAATTCACCTTCTTAAGCCATTAATTTTCTTCTACAGAATTTTGCAAAAGACAACTGCTGGGACAAAAGTGTAAGGGCTCAGTAGAAGCCACACGAGAACAGATGAATCCAGACTGATGAATGACAAGGAAGCAAGCTGCTTGGGGAAGATTTGAGAAATGGGCATGACATAGCAGAGAGACCTGCCCTCTGGTATTTCCATAAGCACTGGTGAAAAGGGACAACGGAATGAGGAAACTGAAAAAGATTCTGAGGTAGACAGGCAGCCATCCACCAGTAGACAGAAAATCATAATATCCCCTGATAACAATTTTATCTACGTGAAAAAATACGACAGGCATGTCTAAGAAATGACAAGCATGAAGAACATGAAAGATTTATATGAGACAAGATCTTTCAGGGCAACTAATTGAAAGAAACAAATTTTCAGGTCTAAAATAATGTAAAGCAACTTCAAAGCAAAAAATCCAACCTAAATTAAGAATAATTGCTGAGCTAGTGTTACTCAAGGAATTGAGTAAAATATAGTAAAATATGTGCAACAGGCCTGGGGAATGCTAGTACAGGGAAAACCTACAAGAGAACCTTCATGTAGGAGAGAGCACATTTGTCATCAGAAGCAAATTAAAGGAAAAATGGAGAATTAGGAAGGACTTAGATAAGCACCAGAAAGTGACCATGGCAATGCTAAGGCATAGACTAAGGTGAGAGAAAATGGTATACAGAGCAACTGAGAAAGAAGATAGCAAAGAAGCTTGAGCTTTTTTTCTTGAGTATTGCCTAATCCATGAAATCCATTAACTAAGATTTTAATTTAGGCAGAAAGGTACAGCTGGAGTAGAGAGACTGAAATAAGACTCCTCAATACAGACATTAATTTGTATTTTTCTCCATGAGTAAGAGAAGGGAAAAAAGCAAAAGGCTGTGCAAAACATCGTCGCAGAAGGAGACTGAAGATTGTAAGATCCCAGAAATTACAAAGGAGAAGCTAGTAGAGAAAAGAGATGCCAGAACAGAGTGTGGTCACATTTGCAAAACCCCTAACACTGGAATGGATATGGAAAGGCCAAGCGACTTACCAAAAAGTGAGAGGAAGGCTGATTAACATTTATTGAGTAGAAAAGAAACATGCCTACACTGCAAATGAACAGAAGGGCATGAAGAAATGTGGCGGCTCAAAAAAGCAGAAAAGACCCGTGTGGAAATGGGAATCCAAGACAAACAGGTAGGGCAAAAGTGAGAGGGCCTAAGAGAGGAAGACTACCAAGAGAACATCTGATGGAGATGACAGTGATGACAAACTGGGCCAAGGGAGAGAGAAGAGCTGTCTAAACCAATTTTTAAATGGAAGAGAGTAGGAAATGGCGAGAGTAAGAAGGCATGAGACTAGCACAAGAGCTGACTGCAAAGGAGGTAGAAAAGCAGCCAAGAGGAAGAACAGTCCCAGATATAGAAGAATGAAATCAACAGCAACAGAACTAGACAATGCATGGTGGAATACAAAAAGGCACCTCTTCTCTTTGCCAAAGCCATGAATATTATGCCAAAGTACATGGGAGTTTACACAAACTCAAAAAGTATGTAGATAACAGGAATAAAAGATATCAAGGCATGGTAAGTAACAGCAGCACTGTGCCAATAACTCCAGAAGTCTCTCAGCTTCAGAATTCTTCAGCCCCACAGAAGGGTAATGATAACAATTTGAAAACCACTCTACAGGTATCACTGCAAATTTTCCTTCAAATCAACCAAAAGATCTGAAAGGGAGAAGGGAAGCATGTCACCCTCATTTCATTGAAGCCATTATTTTTTCCACTGCTGTTCTGTTTTCTATCAGTCTTTTAAGGTTTTTCATACAAATACAACAGCTTATTAAACGAATCTGGTGAAGATTACTATCTCACTCTCAGCAAAACTGAAAGATTTGGAACAATGCAATGAGGAGAAAATTGAAAGCTGAGACAATTTTCCTTTAAAAGCTTGTGCCTAATTATATCTTATGCAATGACTTGCTGAAGAACCTCAACTATCTTAAACAGTCTTTGGGTTTTGTATTGCTGCCAAAAAGTTTTACCCTATTTCCAGTGACTGAGTAACAACTCTTGGATTCAGTAAGAAATTCAAGTGGTATACAAAGACTCCTTTGTAGATGTAATTAACATACTACAGACCTCTAACAGAATTCTTGCTGCCCCCTGATAGTCCACGCTTGCAGCAAATCAGTTTTTAACTTGCTGTAAGCATTGAAGGCATCTACACAAATTTTAACCTAGGAAATTGCAATTTTCAGCTCATGTAACTTATTACAACCTAGAGTCGTCCATGTTTGTCTGTTCATTTCAACACCACCTAAAAAATCTTTATGCTGCATAAATAATGTATTATATCTATAACAACAGGATGTGGTACGCTGTATGATTGATTACCTTGGCATTTAGCTCCTGTGGGGACAGCTTTTGCAAAACATGGCTCTATCTAACTCCCTGAAAATTACATTTTGGTAAAACTGTCTGAATGATCAAGGTATGGTTAGACCAAGGTATGGTAACGACCATAATGTCGTTAACATTGATTGCACAAGGAGGTACAAACTTTAACTCTTCATACTGTACTAAAGCAATGCTATTTTACATTCGTTCCTCAAGAAATCAGAGACACCAAGATCAGGGGGATCAATTTAAATCAGTGATTTGAATCACTAATTATAAACCCCATTAAAACCAAGAAACTTTTAATTTCCACAATATGTTACACATGTAATCACAATTTTTTTTTTTTTTGGGGGGGGGGGTGTTTTTTTTTTTTTAAATGCTAGTATTCTGGGCCACAGTGGTTTCACACAGGACTTAAAACAAAATGTGCACACACTATTTTATGCTAATTATATAAAGTCCTAGTTTTTCCTTTTGCATTAGCAAATGACAAAAGAGCCATCACTTTTTTGTTGAGTGGCTATTACTCATTTTTTAATCATGGTTAATGTCAAGCTGACTTCTATTCCATCTGAAATTGATACTGATTTCAACCAGAATTTTAATTATTTTTAAAACATGTATATTATATGCATATTATTTAAAAATTACTAATTAAATAGGACCACCTTAAATACAGTAGATACATGTAGGCAAAATTAAGTTGATCCAAGAAGATGCTCTATCGTAAGGTTAACGCTTATGTATACGTTCTTTGCTGCTAGCAAGATTTACTATTTCTAAGCACCATATCTTAGGAGATTTTGATACGGTTAAAAGCTAATTTATATTCACTGGCTGAAAGAGGATGGTTAGAATAAACAAAGATAACCAGTTCCTCAAATCATAACATGTTTTTCAACTTTTAATGGCACCTTGAATTTAACTTATCAAATGTATCATATAAATAAAGTATTTCAGAACCAGGAAAGTATACAAGTTGTTACGAAAAAGCAGTTAATTTTCCCTGTCAATGACTCTTCTCTTAAACACATCTCTATCTGAAACTTAATCAGCAACCTAATTTCTTGAATAATTTTTTAGTTTTTTCTAGTAATTTTTTCATAGATCATTCCTTAATACCTTCATTTTAGCCACCATTTTTAAGTTCTCAAAAAAAAAAAAAAGAACATACCCAACAAATCAAAATATGCATTTTAATAACTCTTTTTGTTATTGTTATTGAGCTGATTATTGTATTGTATTGGACTGATTATCTATCATGTTATTAATAAATATAAGATTCTCTAATTATTTTTCTCCATTTCCCCAAATATTTGCAACATACACAGAATATGTGAAGGAAAGGGAGACAAGAAGGATATATATTAATCTCTCTGACTTGAAAATAAGATCATAACATGCTTAGAAAGCTGTCAGAAGTAATTTTCGCCTAACTTCACTGCTCATTCTGAATTCCAGTGTGAACTGCTCAATGCCCTAGCGACTTTCTGGTGTTACACAACCTGCTTGCAATTATCATTTGCCATCCATCGGTGAGTACTGGGGAAGGGGATAGCAAACTGAAACAGCAGCCACTGGCCTGAGTGTAGACACACTGCCACATATTGCCCTGCTGGGGTGAAACCTCTGGCAGAAACAAATGCTTAAACCTATTATGCTTAGTGTTTCCTAAACTGCCGAGGGGTCAGACAAGGTTTCCTGTGGCCACATTAGTTCTTCCTTGAGACCCATCCTCAAGGATCAATTAGTAGTCATTGGTCCTTAGTACTTCAATCTTGATGAAAAGCCGAAGGGAGCAACCATAACACACCCCAAACACAGAAATTATATTCAAATGCTACTTTACTGCCCATGGTGGTTGATTTAGATTTGCATAATTCTTCAATTCTTGACCTAATAAGAAAACCAATACTTTTTTCTTAGCCACCTCTTGCATCTGTTATGTTAAATAAAGAAAGTCAAACAAAAGAACTGTGACTTTTAAATTGATTTCAGAGCCATTGCAGTATTTCTTCACTGTGAAATGGTGGGCCCTAAGTGCCTGGTTCTCTTTGCGCAGTCACACATCTTTGCAAGGGGAACACTTTATTTTTAAAGTAGGACTTTTGCTTTCTTCAGGACTACAAGTCTTTGCCACAGACAAGTGTAGGATTTCGGCATTATGGAGTCGCTAAAATTATTTCTGCCTCAGAAGAGCAACCTGATTATAAAATCCAATTATGATTTGATTGCATCCACAAACCTATCACCTCATGCACATATCTTAAGTGGCTTATGCTTCCTTTTTAAGTTCTTGCAAATTCACAAAATTTTGAGGATAAAATTTAATGATCTATTGAAAATAAATAAATAAATTGTTTTATCACATTGTACTTGGCATACAACATTAGCACAGAGAACATTTGCTAGAGGTACTGTTAACTGAATATGCCTGTTACATTATGCATGACTTCCCGAAGCACTGAGTACATAATATCCATCATGAAATTCAGAATATGTAACTAAATTTAGAAAGAAGTATATTCAGACCTATGATCAGCATTCTGACATCTCCAGTTATGAGTTTTAATTAAACTTGCTTTTGTATTAAGTCTATTTTTATTAAATAAGTACAAAATCCTGCTTTTTACATTATGTATAAGTAAAAAAAAATTAAAAAGTAATTTGTAGATGCCTTTTCTTCAAGGCATAATTCAAGTCACTGCTCCAAAACTTATCTTCACAGTGGTGACAAAGAGGCACCACTGCTGAAGGTGATCAGTTCCTTTGAGAGCTTCAGCACCTCACTGGCAATCCATTTTAGCACCCCAAATACTACTTCCAATGACAACAAGCTGATAAATGAGATCAAGGGATAACAGAGGAGACAGATTATTTGTAAATTTTGTTTATTCCCTCCCAGGAAATAAATTATCAAAAGCTAAACCCAAAAACATTCTTGGACATCTCTGACACACCAGACACTGATCCAACAAAAAACTACTGGGTTTTGCAGCAAATTTATCCAGTATTGTCCCCCTAAACATTCAGTTCACAAAATGAACTGCGGCAAATTAATCTGAAGCAAGAAATGAAACTAGAATTCACTTGGATGACACATTACCAGAACCAAATACTTCCCTAACAAGGGAAGCACAGCTTAAAGGATTCAGTATTTCATGTTTCAGGAAACCCATGAGAATGATGTACTGACACTGTGATGGTTGGTTTGTTCTGGTATTTTTTACCATCACAATACTTTTCTTCAAAGGTTCCTCCTTCTACATTTCCAGGAAATAGTTCTTATTAATGGAACTCTGTACGATAGCATTCACATTTTGATCTGAATAAATACCTTTACAGAAAAGCCCAAACTAAAATTCCTTGGAATCACCACCAATTTTACATTGTTCCTTTGATATTAATCAAATACACTAGCACATATTTACTGGCTAACATATTAACTAGAAGCTGAAAGCAACTGTCTCTTGGAAAAACAGCTTTATCAGAAGAGCTTTTCCTGTTGGAGAGAAACTCCTACTTAGTTAATACTTAGTTATACAAGAGGAAAACAAGAAGAACATCAGATTTATCTGAGCAATTTCACTGCATTTCCTGAAAGCCAGACAGGTAGAATGCAGCACATGTTAAAGTTTTGCGATTAATTCTGCACAAATGGTGCCTTAAATTGTCTTTTTTTATATCTCTGAAGAAATCTGTACTAGAAGAAAATTCTGATTTTGCACGTTCTTTTCAACACATGTAAAGACCTCTTGCTTTTCAGACCAGTTTGCTGGGCATAATCATATATTGCTACAAAGAAATTCCAAAACCTTTTGTGTGTTTCAAGTTGGTAAACAAACATCTTGAACAGATGACAGACACAGACAAACAAATACACAGCATTTAATAAAAGTTTTCAAAAAGCCAAGATTTTATGCAGAAAATAATTTGAAGGATGAGTCAACCTTTCATGGTAGTTTTCGATTACTTATTTCCTATAACAAACAGACAGTGAGCACATGCTGACAGAATGTTGGATATAAATAAACAGCAAAAAGCAAGTAAAATGATTTCAGGATGCACTCTGTTAAATTAAGAACTACCACATAGTAATTAACATAAGAATAAATGGAAATATTAGAAAGCTATTTTAGCTTTAGCTTTGCTTGTGTTTCATTGCTAAAATGGTCAATCCATTTTATCAGACATGGCATGTACAGTATTTTCAAAATCAATTAGTTTTATTTTGCAAACGTGAAATACTTAGAATTTAATACAGAATTTTCCTGGAAAGAGTTTTAGACAAGCAGTTTGTCAAACTTGTCCTTATTTTCCTATTCCCCCTCAGAATGCATGGCTGCAGTCACTTTCCCTGTGTTAAAGAACACTTACCTGAAAATGAAGACGCACCAAATTATATACCATAGCTTTTGGAAAGAATGAGAAGTGAAAAACAATAAACCTCCTGCATGCTAAATACAGTCAGTGATTACACAAGTAAAAGAACTGCTGCACCAGAACATTCTTGCTGCTACTCCACTGACACCTCTGAATTTGAAGAAATGTGGCTCATTAAGATGAGGCAGAATAAAGACAAACCTGAAATAGAAGTTTCCAAAAGTGTTTCACTTGCAGGTACCTTATTTATGACTCTTATTTTCTTTCCAAAATAGGTAGAATGGAAAGAATCAATGTATTGGATACACTGTAGTAAGTCTGAAGAGGTTTCAGTCTTAAAGCCCTACTTTCTCCAGAAGGTACAGAAGAGTTAAATGAATAGCCTAAAGAGAAAAATTACACAGATGGGTAATACTGCCATTTTAGAGGAAAAAGTAAGAGTCATCATGGCATATTTGTACAAAATGCAGTTGACAGCAGTTAATTCTGGAGCCTTTCCAACACTGAGAGGATGCTGACATATTTTAATTTTTCCGAATGGTGATCTGAGCACAGGAATAGTGTTGTCCTGTGTGTATGTTCAACTCCCAGTACACAACTCATATTGTGACTCAAATAAATATATATATATGTAAATGTGTGTGTGTGTACATATATATTTTAGAGAAGAATATTATATTTACATCCCTTCACAATGTGCCCTTCCAGCCCAGAGAGCCAAACGTGTCCTGGGCTGCAGCCAGTGCTGGGCAGCAGGGCCAGGGAGGGGATTCTGCCCCTCTGCTCTGCTCTGCTGAGATCCCACCTGCAGGGCTGCATCCAGCTCAGGGCTCCCAGTGCTGGGAGGACAGGGAGCTGCTGGAGAGTCCAGGGGAGGGATACCAGGATGTTTAGAGGGTGGAGAAGCTCTCCTGTGAAGAAAGGCCAAAAGAATTGGGACTGTTCAGCCTGGAAAAGAGAAGGCTCTGGGNGCTGCAGCCAGTGCTGGGCAGCAGGGCCAGGGAGGGGATTCTGCCCCTCTGCTCTGCTCTGCTGAGATCCCACCTGCAGGGCTGCATCCAGCTCAGGGCTCCCAGTGCTGGGAGGACAGGGAGCTGCTGGAGAGTCCAGGGGAGGGATACCAGGATGTTTAGAGGGTGGAGAAGCTCTCCTGTGAAGAAAGGCCAAAAGAATTGGGACTGTTCAGCCTGGAAAAGAGAAGGCTCTGGGAAACCTTTGCAGCCCTTTGGTACCTGAAGGGGGCCTACAAGAGCTGAAGAGGAACTTTTAACAAGAGCATGCAGGACAAGGGAGAATGCCTTCAAACTGAAAGAAGGTTGATTTAGATTACATATTAAGAAAAGATTCCAAATTCCTTATTGCGAGGGTGGTGATGTGCTGGAACAGATTTCCCAGAGAAGCTGTGGATGCTTCATCCCTGGAAGTGTTCAAGGCAATGCTGGACGGGGCTCTGAGTAACCTGGTCTAGTGGAAGGTGTCTCTGCCCCTGGCAGCAGAGATGATCTTTAAGGCCCCTTCCAACCCAAACCACTCTTTCATTTCAAGACTTCAGCAACCAGGGATAGTCTTACTGCCACCACCTACTGAAGAAATAGCTTGCTCTCCCTCCTGGGGCCTTGCTGCTCAGGCTGTAGCCAGAAGACAAACAGAATACAAGAAACAAAAGACTATGGCAGCATTTCTCACACACAACTAAAGTACAATGTTTATGAAACTTGGAATTTTATTAGTACTATTATTGATATTTTAACTTCAGGCCTAAAATGAGACAGCAAACAACAACATGATCAGTAGGAGACACTTCACCAGATTAGAGAAGGTACTAAAACCCACTATACAACAACTCAAGCTGGACTAGAAAGGCTATACTGTACTTTGCCTTTCTCTGGAAGTTACTAAAAGAGAAATCAACAAGGATTAGGCCAATCAGTTTCCTAGTTTCTACTTGTCAATTAGAAATGCTTCAGCAGATCCATTCAGACCAAAGCTGCTTATCTTCTAGCCCAGCCAGGGACATTCCCTGCCCACTTGCAAAGCCACTTTGGTCTACCTCATTTCTCCACGGGGACTTAGAGACCTGCACCAAAACTGACACACCATTCACAGTCTGGAAAATACTTCACTATATATTATCCATAAGTGAACAATGGGCTACTGAGTCAGCCATCATCTTTGTTCTGACTATCAAGAACCAGAATTGAACAAGATTTTTCTGATTCCTCTTGCTAACATAAAAAGCTATAACAAGCAGAAATTGAATCCTTTAACACAGAAATCCATCTTTATATTCATAGATTTTAAGATGGAAAGTCTCTAAACAAATGTCTTGGATGAAAAAAAATGATCCTTACATTAAGTCAATACCTGCTTATTGAGACAGATCACAGCCTTAGATTATACAGTAATTTATGTATCTAATACTCTTTTAACAAGCTTTTAACAGGTGCGGTGATATTTATACATTTTTAGGCAGTTTTACAAAGGGATATTCTTACAGAAGTCTAGAACACTTTGATGCTACTGTGAATGCTCTTAGTGACAGGAAAAAAACCCCCAAGCACTTCTATATATGTAGGCTGTATTAATCTTTTTAATACTCTTTATGATCCTACCAAGAAGTGTTCTAAGAGTTTGATTCACTCAGTGTAACATTCAAATGAAGTCAGCAGTTTGAAAAATTACAGAATCTGTAAAAGTCTGAAAACAATTTCAACTGAAGACTGGGTTTTATAATGCACTGCATAATGAATTGCACAGGAAATTTTCCTTCAAATGTCTTTCAGAACAAATAATACAGTAGTATTTCTTTAGCACCTGAAAAACTAGTCTCATCAATTTGTAGCAATGAATTAAGTATGTCAACTCATTTTAAGCAGAGAAAATAAACAGAATTCATATTTTAGGTTAAACAGATATCTGCAGTAATCTCTTGCTCTTTTGTCTACATTTAGGCATTTTCTGAATTTTTTTCAGTATCACTGGCATTATTAATTATGAGAACAGAGTCATTTAAAACAGTTCAGCATGAACTAGAGCAGGAACTCACAATAATCCCTCACTGACTACCCAGAAAGTGCTTTCAACCCATGGCAGTCAGAGCAGCCCAGTCTCAGACAAGCAATGGCTGTCTAGCTTTTAAGGAAGAAACACGTTTGTACAGTGAAGTACAAACATCCTGCAAAGTATGACCCCAAGCTTACTCCTCACCCAAGTCCACATGGCAACCCTGAAGAAGGGAAATCAAATACAGGACCTGTCTTTCTTCCATGGTACAGACAAACTCTGCATTCAGTGGCAACAGAGGGAACTGGATGGAACTCCCCCACAAATACACTCTCTAGGAAATTCCTTTTCGTGATGCAATACTATGACATCAAAAGTCTTTTCACCAACTGAATACAGCTGAATATTTCTGGTAAGCTTCTAAGTAAATAACTTTCAAAGTTAGTAAATAATTTGTCTTCCTGTCTTGAGGCTGAAACAGTGATGTGGTCCTTCTGTCATGGGACAAATCTGAACAGCCTGGCCATGTCAACCAATTTTAAAGACATATCCACTTTTTTATAGACTTCAAAACAAATCTTAAATTAATGTTTTTCAGCATGACTCCTTTTCCTTTTCTGTGAATTCTGTCTGAGCCACAGTTTGACCTAACAAATACAGCAAACCTAATTGACAGAATTCAACATAAATGTGTTGCTTGTAAGATCAATCAGACAGCTTCCCAACCTCTATTTTTACTTCTGACTTTAGGTCTTTCTTGGCTTTACATCTGACAATGGGGGCTCTGTCTCGGGTTTACATGACAAGATTTTGGTAGCAGGGGGAGTTACAGCAGGGGCTTCTGTGAGAAGCCAGGAGAAGCTCCCTCCTGCTGGACAGAACCAATGCCAGCCAGCTCCAAGACAAATCCACCACCGGACAAAATCAAGCCTATCAGCAATGGCAGCAGTGACTCTGGGATAACAGTTAAAGGAAGGAAGAAAAACTGCACTGCTGCAGCTGAAGGGGAGTGAGAAAATGGGAGAGAAACTTCCCTGCAGACACTGAATGCAGAAGGATGGGGAGGAAGTGCCACAACACCAAAGCAGAGATTTTCCTCCATTCTGTGGTGCAGACCATGGTGAGTCCATCTCAAGGGGTCCAGAGACCCACGTGTAGCCTGAGGAGAACACTATAGCAGATGGATGCCTGAAGGAGGCTGCAAACCCTGTGGAAAGCCAATACTCCAGTAGGCTCCAGGCAGATGTAACAGGGCTCTTTGCCCTTGGAATGTGGTCAAACAACTCAAACAATGCCCTGTTTTGCAAGCTATCAGTGGTGGGCTGAGAGGGAGCATCATGTGCTGGGTTTGGTGTTGAATTAAGATAAAACCAGTCTGTCTCACCAACCCTGAACTAAAATCCTGACAGTACACTAAAGACTTGGCAGGTAAATTCCTATGATGACCAGAAGACACATGCCTGGCAGTCAACCACTTTAAGCTGTAACAGTTCAGTCCACTTTCCTACATTAGGTTCTTTTAACATATTCCTTCTTGTGTTTGTGTACAAAGTTCCCTTCTTTGAAGTGGGAATGTCCCTTCACAGATAGTCCTCTGAGTAGGCTGAGTGAAAGAGATCAGCCCACAAATGCTGGTATGGTAAGTTACATCAATCTCTATTTAATAACTGTTTCTTTTTGCTAGCTTTAATATCATTCTTTTGACATAGAGCACTATACTATACTAAATGGTACTAGTAGTTCTAGCTTTCATACTATGTAGTAAATAATTCTGATTAAAATCTTTTATCTAATCATTTGTTGTAACAAATAATTCATTTTACATAAATATATCTGATTTGTATCTTTAATACTGTAGGACAAAGTTACTTAAAGAGCTGACAGCCTGGGGCTAAGACCAGATCCAGCCTCACCGAGGCTTCTCTCCGCGAAGGAGTTCAGAGAGGAAGGGGATTCTCTCTGCACCTCATGACTCAAGTGGGATGGCTCCTATAATAAACTTTGTCTGAAGCTCCTCCTCTCATCCACTCTGTAGCCCCATGGAGAGAGGAGCCCACATTGCAGTAGGTTTGCTGGCAGGACTTGTGATTCTGTGGGGGATCCACACTGCAGTATCCTGTTGCTGTTGCTGAAGGACTGCACCCTGTGGAAGGGACCCATGTTGGGGCACTTTGTGAGGAACTACAGCTTGGGGGAAGGATTCATATTGGAGAAGTCCATGGAGGCCTGTCTCCCCCAGAAGGAAACACATGCTGGGGCAGGGGAGGAGTGTGAGGAGTCATTCTGCTAAGGAGGAAGGAGCAGCAGAGTCAACATGTGATGAACTGACCACAGCCACATCAACAGGCCACTCATCCTGCTTGGGGTAGAGGACTTGGGACTGAAGTTAAATCCAGAAAGTTGGGAGGGGTGGGGAGAAGGTGTTCAAAGATGTTTTTATTTTCTTATTATCCTACTCTGATTTGGTTGGCTATTAATTAAATAAATTCATAAACAAAAAACTTCCGTTTTATTCATAGAATTATTTTGCACAGGTACCTAGGAAGGATGAATTCCATAAATTCTATACATTCCTTAAGTTAGTAAATACCTTGAATAGTTATAATGACCCTTAGCACTACTTTTGTAGATACATAGTCTGCCAGAATATTAGGTGATGGGAAATTAAAAATGCTAATAACTTTTGGCATTTTTAACAGCATATGAATTAGCAAAGAAAATGGACTGAGACTGCCATTTATTATGAAACTTAATGATCTTTATGAGCTTTCACCTTAAACAGTTGCTCAAGTACATAATGTAAACATACATTTACTATGACTGTAATTAACCAATCACTTTCCCTTGTCCACCCAGAATTCTTCTTGCTGAAAATTTCAAAGTCTTGGCAGATTCTCCAAAAAGAATGAAGAGAGGAGAGTAATATAGTTGTATAAACCAGGTCTAATCCTATTACACGCTGCTGACTGCCTTACTAACATATGCTCAACTTACCCCTTTATCAGTCGTAACTATTTGCTTTGCAAAACTGCTTATAAGAAAATTCTACTTGTTTGTAAGTATTTTCCTCAAAGTATGAGGAAGGATCAGTGTCAATCTACAGAAATTTCCACCATGGCAAACTGTGAGAATGGAAGCAATTCCTTATATACATGCAGCTCAAGCTGTAGGAGTGCACCTACACTCTGTGCAAACCTGGGACCTGGACACTATAAAAGTCATGCCTCCGTAAGAACACTCCAGGACCCGCATCACAGAGAAGACCAGAAGAAATAGCGCCAGCAGGATGCTGGACATACAGTCTCATTTGTGCTTTCATTTAGACAGAGGTATCATTTAATACCTGAATCCTAGCAATGGCCCAGCAAAATATTACCACTATATATTCATTTGAAGGAATGTCAGAAAAATATGAGACCTTACAGTATGAAGAAAACAAAACAAAAAACCCTCAAAACTTTTCTCTAAAAATACTGAGCACATTTCCTAAAGCTCTGATTCTAGACGATGCTATTATCGTTCTTCTTGTTATTCCCCTTTGCTTCTGCTCTTGGTTTCCCCACAGAAAAGAGGATAAGAAAACAGCAAGAGATAAGAAACCTCTAAATCCACAAAAAATTTCATGAAAGACTGAAAGACCAAAGGGAAAAACAGAACAAAACAAAACAAAAAAGACTGAAAGGAAACATTGGGCCTTAAAGAAAAGGGAGCCACACAGAAAGACCCAGGTCCTAACAGACTTTATATACAACATGCAGCTTCATTTGGGGGAAGTATGGGCTTACCTGATTTCTCATGAGGTGTTAAATAAACACATGTTAGTTACTAGCTTGGCACTTCTTATTAACAAACTGCTTGGCTTATCAATGTAGCTAATAGTGTGAAAGAACAGAAAACTTATTAAAACCACTGCACACTGTGGTAAAACAAGGGATATTGTACTACTCCTGATCTAGTATATTTGGCAAGGGAAGACTGACAAAACAATAAATCTTTTAAAACTCTGGAAAAAAATATATTTGAGAGAACAACCAAGAGCTTCTTTTTTTTTCTTCTAATGCTCACCTAAGATTCAGCATAAAGCAACTGGAATCCTGGTGACTGCAAGATTCCCAAGCATTGTGAAAAAAGAGCCATCAGAAGAATTTTAAGATGTTGGTAAATGCAGCATTATCAGTCAGAATGCAGATAATACTTTTCTGATTGCACAAATCAATTTTCATCAGTAGTAGCAATTACAAGTGCTATAGCAGACTATGTACAATACTGCAAGCAACACATTCCAAGAATATAAATGGCGGGGGGGGG
>VWZN01006326.1:59570-107283 GCA_013396955.1 Regulus satrapa | reverse complement strand
GGGGGGGAGATGTTGAGAAAACAGAACTGCTTAATTTAAAACTAAATAACACTGCTTGCTGCATGAGGATGTCATCAAAACACATCTGTAAGATTGCCCCTGCTCATCAGCCAATTAACTCATCCTTAAGTTCACATCTGAGATATGGAGTAAAGTAGAACTCCTGCATCTGAAGTCTATAATCTAAGAATGTTTCAAACACATAAGGAAAGCTGCAAAGCAGCTCAGAGTTCTACCAGAACAAACCAAGGTGCAAAATAAATAAGTCTGAACAATCTGATGCACTTACTTGTGAAATGCAATCATCTGCACAATATTTATATGGATAGAACTGAGGGATGTGAATACACCTGGCTTTTCAGAACAAACCAGGAAAAGACCTCTCAACCCAGAGAGAATACCTACTTTCTAAATAAAAGTTTTGTGTGAAAGCTGCTATAAGCCTAAATTCACTATGTCTGCCTTGGCTGGAGTTTCCTACTTCTTCAAGATTATGAGCAGAGGTGGAAAAGAGGGTTGAGATCTCCAGAAGTTCAGTTCTAGGCAATTCTTCTGTACTGTGTTGGTTATGGCAACAAAGGCAAGAAGAACTCTACACTAATAAACAACAACTTGCTGCTCCACGCATGTATGGAACGCAGCAAATGAGCTTGGAGTAACAGCTTTAATTTTTTGCGCTTTAGAGGGAGAGAAATTTCAAATACTGGTTACTAAACAATATTAATGAGTAATAGAGCAGATAAATTAAGTATCATTAAAATTAATTTCATATAGTGGTCTATTTACTAAGATGAAAATGCTCAAAGAAAGGTTTATAACATTTTAGAACAGCTTTATTTGCTTTATTTTTTTTCTTCTTTTCATACTGGTGCATCTACTGCTCCAGCACTTGTCTATTGCCTCTTATGCCTTGGCCAGAGTTAGGGAGGGGCAAAGCAATCCTCCATGTTCCACTCAGACAGAGATTACAGAGCGAGGGTATTAAATCAGTGAGGAAACTTTGAACAAGAAACTTTGGAAGCCAGGAAGAAATTATGCTGTTCACAAGACTAGCAGAGCTCTTGAAATGCTTTCCCTGAGCTCCACCCCACTGCAGAATGTTGGCAGGAACCTGATGGTGGAATTGTGCTCCTAATATCCATAGAGACAGGCTGTTGGGGTTTGGTTTCTCTTTCTATCTTATCTGTAGAATTTTTTACCATTGTTCTCCTAGGAGCGCTAATGTGGGTGCTTAAGAAACACAAAGACTCTGGGCCAAAGCAGACAAAAGGACCGGGGAGGACATGGTGACTCACTGGGCAGAGGGGAGGGGAGAGGGGGGTGGTCTCTCGCTTTTTAGCGTGGGAACTTGGGCCCAGCCTGCTCTCTGCCTTGCTTGGAGCTGCCGCGGCTGCTGCATCCCATCGCTTCTCCAGCGCTGATCCGGAGTTTCCCCTCTGCTTTTTGACAATCCGGACCACAGCCCTGGGTACGCCTTGCCCAGCTTTGGGAACTCCACCGCTCCCGGTCTGAGCCCGGGCCGCCTTTCGTCTGGTGTCTCCTCCGAGCCAGAGCGCCCTTGCAGCTGCGTGGATCAACCCACCCTTGTGACTGTAACTATAACGGAGGGGAGAACCCTAGCCCTGTTGGTTTCTCACTGCTACTGTTGCTGTTACTTGTTTGCCGTGATAAACTTATTAGTAAAGAACCGTTATTCCTTATTCCCATACCTCTGCCTGAAAGCCTATCAATTTTGAAATCAAAATAATCCGGAGGGAGGGAGGTTTGTTTCCTTCAATCTCTTTTTTTTCAAGGGAGACTAGCAGACACCCGTCGCTTAAAACCACGACACAGGCAAAAAGTGAAAATGAAGCAGGGTAACACACCTCCTTTACTCCTGTATTACAGGGTAATACACACCTCCTTTGCTCTCAAGAGGGATGGATCTGAAGCAGCAGCTCATTAAATACTCAGTTCGTTGTGGAGCCCCATCGAAGAGCTTGAGTGGAATAGTGCCAAAGCATTCCTCAATTCTACAACTCTCAAGAGTTATTTGCAACTGTATGATACAAATAAATGATTACAAACCCACATAAATCATGAGAAAGAGTGAAATGCACACTTATTCAGTTTGCCATTTTCATAGCCTAAACTTTCAATAAGAAAACCTGAGCATTTCTTTTCCACCCAAAATGCCAAAATACTGATTCTGAAATAAACAAAATTGTGTAGCCTTTAACACATTGAAAGCTCTGAAGCTAAGTAGTCGCCTCCAAAACCCCTGTACCAATGCTATCAAACTTATACAGACATTCTAAAATCAAAAGGTTTTCCGGATGAACAACAAATAAACAGCGTAATATTCCTGGAGTCTACTAAAGAAATTTCATCAGTATTGCCCTAGAAATTTTAAATAATCATTTTACAATCAAGCAAAACAATAACCTTTGTGCTTCCCCCAACATGCCAGAAATCCTGTTACTCTACTTTTAAAAATCTGTTTTACATTTTTTATCGAAAGCTCCCCAAGAACTGCAACCCACCAATATTAGAAAAAAACCCCAACAGCTTGAAGAAAGAAATTTCCTTTCTTCCCCATAAATATGCATGTGAACACAAAACAAGGAATAAGGTATATCAAATACAGTAATAGAGATACACTTGTGCTGATCCACTGTGCATCTACCTCCTCCCAGCAGACCTTCAGGAAATAAGAGAGTATTTACAAGGTCCACAGTCCTACTGCTCCTGTGCCAGGCCTGTGAAGAAATCACCTCAGTGACTGGTAAAACATCAGGTTTTGGCACGTAGATCAGCAAACTCTCATCACACACCAAACAGGATTAAAAATAAGAGTTTGAACATTATACTCACAAAATTCAATTGCTATAGCTATGGTCAATTAGTTTAAATCGTCAATCTGATAAATATGCTCGAAATTCTCTATCCTGTTAGCTGCAATGAAAAGGTTTACAGATGCATAGGTAATTGGCAAATCAATCCATCAGAATCCTTACTTTTAACTTGTTCAGGGTCACAACACCAAAATAGTGATTTGATTATATAAATTCTAAATTGCAGAAAGACAGGGCTTATTACAGCTTTACTTAAAGCAATTCAATTTTTATATTAACTGGAATCAATGTTATTTTCAAAAAGCAAAGTATAGGTAACATTTCTATAAAGGCCCATAATATCAATTTTCAAAATTAATTTAAAATATTGTACAGTATTTTGATTTTAAAAAATGTTTCAGCATACAAGTAGCTGAGAGTCAGGAATTAATTTTCCATTTCATGACTTGACATTGAAATGAAATTACCAAATTACCAGGTTAAGATGTTGATATCCCAAATTACTCTGTTTATTCACAGAGCTTCTCAAGGAAATTCAAAATACTCAAACCTTGCATTAAATAAAACTACTTACAGCTTTGGGATATGCATATAGAATGCAGGAGTTAACAGACCAGAACTACTTCTAAAGTAAGGTTAATGAGATTGCTTTAAGAAAGAAGTTTGACTTGTTAAAAGGGATCAAATTGACATGGTAACTTCAGTTGCAAGCTCTCCACACTAAACATACTGCAAGTCATTGTAGATGAACATTGCCTCATTTTTTTTGCTGTCCTTTGTGGTTTTCAGAATCAAAACTAATTATTTTGATGAAGAATAATTTTAAGTCCATTGCAGAGATTGTGAAACAGCAGTGACAAGACATAGTCTGCCCTGAGGCTATAACAGCACAACACAACTCTCTCTTCCTGAAGAATAAACTGCACAATCTCAACATCCTCCAGACCATCAGAATGATTTGGCCCTGAAACCCAGCTCCAGAAATCACAGAGAGCTAAAGCAATGTCTTCTCAACACCATCCATGAGAAGGTCATGAGAAGTGATCCAGAACAATGTATAATCACCATTTTGTTCCTTTCTCACTCCTTCCTATTCTTTCTCATTCTTTTTTCATTCCTTTCATTTGTTCTCGTTCCTTTCTCTCTCCTTCCTTCCTTTCATCCCTTTTTTCCTTTATTTCACTTTCCTTTTTTCCATTTTTTCTCATTCTGTTCTTGTTCATTCATTCATTTAATTCATATTTTCTCATTCCTTCCTTTCTTTCTCATTCCATTCTTGATACTTCCTTCTGTTCATTCTTCCATCCTCTCTCCCTTTCTTGTTCCTTTCTCACTCCTTCCATCCTTTTTTACCTGTTCCTTTCTCATTCTTTCCTTTCATTCTTTCTTTGTCTTTCCGTCCTTCCTTCATTTCTCATTCCATCCTTCCTTTCTTTCTTACATTCTTTCTCATTTCTTCCTAAATAACCAATAACCACCAGTTTTCAGGCATCCCATGAGACTTTCACAAGGAAAGTGATCACTCAGTGATCCCAGTGATCAAGGGGATTTGGGAATCTGGATTCGGGAATCTGGATTCACAGGAGACATAGACTAAATTCCTCCTTCACCCCTGTAAATCTCTTTTCCCCACTAAAATTACTGTTCACATTCAATGTGAATCCAGTGTCTCCAGACTAAGCATAAGCCATGGGCTAGACCTCAAGAAAAGGGAAATTAAAGACAGAAGCAGAGGTAATATAAACCCAGTAACTAACGGAATTATCCACAATGGATGAAGAATTTTCACAATATTCTGAAGCCTGTATTTCTATGAGTGGATTATCAGCCCAAGGGATTTTACTTCCCCTTTCCTGGTTAAATTTTCCCACTTGGGGCAAAAAGCTTTCTTGAGCTACATTTAGCAAGTGTATCCCAAATTCCATGAGGCACTGGAGACTAAAACAAAATGGTGGGTTTAAGCATTTTTCTGGCTAAAATCCCAAGAGAGTATGGTACAAGGCACAGAAAAACTAATGTCTATTGAGCATTATAACTTGCAGTGATGTGATATAAGCAGGTATCAATGCCTGAATCTGCCATATGTATGTGCCCCCTGCTCACCCAGATGCATTCTGTAGATGTACTCATATAAATCCTTTCATAGCAGTAGAAAGACTCATTGTGATTCTGAAAAATCTTAAATGATATATAGTATATATATTGTAAAATCTCACACGTAAGCACTAATTCCTGTGGGAATAGCAAAATATATTAGGGAGAGAACAGGAGATAACTGGAGGAGAGAAGCTAAAGCATATTTATTATCTTGCTATTACTGTTGATCTTTTAATATTCTACAATTATTCAGCAAGCATTCATTCCCAAGAAAAAGCATCCCTGACAACCCAGCTCTTAGATTTCTTCCACAAGACAGTTTTCCAGCTGGGTAAGTATCCCCTTCCTCAGTTTTGTCCAGTGAAAACAGGAAAAAAAAATCTCAGTAAGGAATATATGCTCAAGCTGGATTTCTATAAGTTTTCAGCAGGTTATATTTTCCTTATGGACCTTGGATAAACAGTTTTTGTTCTGTTAATCAGTGCCTTTTCAGATTTTTGTTTTGCTTTGGACATCAGCATGGTATAACTGCTATAGGACTGCCAAAATCTGAATCATGCATCAAACTGTTATGACTGAGCAAGTTTACCTCCTGACACTGCTTATGTCCAAACTGTTTCTAGCAGATACCAATCAATGCCTTCTTTTAGGGATTAGCTATCACTTCTTGCACGATGCTGGCAGCTGATAGTTGAGGATCACCTAGCACATCAGTGCTGGGCAGAGAACAGCAGCTTCTCCTGACTCCTGCTCTGCTCCTCCCAGAAAATTCCTTTCCTACAAAAACAATTTTCCTTAAAAGAATCAAAATCTTCCCCATTTCATAATTCTCAGTACATCAGTAGTGCTCTAAGGCATCAGGGTAGCAAAATACTAAAATCAGTTAAGGAGAAATACAGTCCTGTTTAGCTTCAAAGCAGCTAACAGGTGCTACCAGGGCAAGGACCTTTAAATACTGGTTGAAACTTGAAAATCCTTTATGCAGATTAAGAAATCAGTATGTGTAGATTCTAGAAGAAAAAGTGGATATAAAATATCCTGAAAATAGGGATGTCCTGCTTGGGGCCAGGGGCTGGCTTCACCCAGCTCCTGTCCCAGGGTAGCTGTTGCTGCTGCTCAGTGCTTTACTTTCTTGCTCAAAAGATTACTTCTTGCCTAATTTTCTCCAGATTATCTTCAAGTAAACAGTGCCAAAATTTTTATGAGGGCTTGAGGACTATAATTTAATCAGTTCTGAGTGAGGACAAACTATGTGCTTCTTTCATCTTAAAACAATGCATTTGTAAATATCACATCAAATTGTCATAAAACGAGAGCAAATCAAACTTCTTACCTAAAAGAACCCTAAATTTCCAGGTTTTCTTCAATAAGGATATATGAGAAGACTTCTTTTATCTGTTTTCACAGCCTTCTGCATGAAAAATTAATTAATGATAATAAATCCCTAGAAAAACTTTCTCCAAAGCATCCTTTAAGAGTCTTCACTCCTTACTCTGTTTATTTATTGCATGGAGATTTATCCAAGGTGGAGTCAATAACACTGCAGCTACCTACTCATCTAATCTTCTGCTCAAGCACACTCAGCAGAGCGTGCCAGAATTTGGTTAGTCAATTCCAGTTGCAGCAAGCCTGGCCTGTCCCAGCATGACAAAGGCTGAGAAAAATCTTCCCTGCAACTGCTCTTGCAGCAGCAGAGAAAAAGGGAGGAAGACATCCTTCTTTCCTGTGATCTTCTCTCCTCCCCCCGAAGTTCACAAAGAATTATTATTTGATACTAAGAATGGTAAAGTAAATTTCTGGTTTGGTCATGGCAGGCCCAGTGGGCTGTGTATTAGTGAAAAACAGCAAAATAATACTTTTTAACCCAAGGAGTTTGTAACCTGAGGGAGACAGTTAATAAAACAAACAAGGGGATAAACCAGATAGATTTGAAAAACAAATTACAACCACAGATGCTCTGAAGTGACTGGCTACTCATAACTGTTGATCTAGTCCTTTTCTTCAGCTGCTAAATTGCATTAATGTGGCTAAAAATACCTTTTCTAATAATTTCTCTAAGATCTAATTTCTAAAAATACCTTTTTTGGCTCTTTTTGTTGCTTTCCCTTTCAAGAAAACATTACTAATTACCAAAGGAGTAATGTATGGCAGAGTAAGTGGGTCACAAGCCATAATATGAAAGCACTAGTGAAAATGTTAGCATTTTTTAACTCCTTATCTAGAGAGCATATATTTTCTAAACTGGTTTATGTTCTGATTGTTTCTGCATTTTACTGCTTCCTCTTTCTTTATTCCCTGGGGTATCTTGTAGGAGCTGCTTGAGTCATATTCCACACTGACTATGGAGAGCTTCAACTACTATGGCTTCATGTCCAAAATCTTGTGAAGCAGGCAATGTTCTTAATTAATTCCTCAGACACCCAGCAGAGAGAAACTGGCACATTTATCTACTGTCTACTGCTCCCTTCCACTTCCAGGCATGAACAGCCCAGGTCCAGGCTGGCAGCCTTTCCCAGTGGAAGCATTTTCCCTGAAATGAGCCACACTGAAAATGACAGGGCTCGGCTTCACAGAGTTCTGGCAAGAATAGCCTCTAAACAACAGAATAAGCCCAGCAGTTTTCATCACAGAGACATGTCAGCTCCTGAGGCTTTCACCTTCTTGCTGAGAGTGAGTTAAGTCCTTCAGGAATAAAGTGAAGTCAAAGCTATAGCAGGTTTGCACAGCTGGCACCCTCAAGGAGTGCCAATCTCACACCAGACCAGCACTACTAAATCAGCTTCCCAAGTGCAAGCACTGCACAGAAGACAGGCAGAGGTGCAGAGAGTTGTGGCCTTGGGGCTAAGGCTCCACTTTTAACCCATACCATGCCACAGATACACAACCCAACCCCCCCAAAAGCATTCCTCAACAGAGAACAACTGCATTCACTATCCAATAGCATGGACAGACTCATTCACTTGGCCAAGAACCATACAGGCAATGTACATCAGCAAGCAGATCATTTTGAAAGAAATGGATTTCTTTTCACAGCTGATGAATAACATTTTATTCCTTAAGAAGAGGCAAAATTAACAAGCAGTATTCATGAATGTGATACAGCCTGATTTGATCAATGTTTTCTCCCTTTATTAAGATGCTTGTTAATTATTCATTCCATAATTTTCCTAAAATGCTTGCTAAATACATTAAAAAGTATGCATCTTTACACATTCAATTACAGGCAGAAAATTTCTATTGCTTGATTGGGGAGTCATGATGCCAACAGCTCTCATAGCTTGCCATCTTTGAAGGCAAGAATCATACTTGAAACTTAGTGTAACTAGGCTTTTCATCTGAAACTGTAATTACTTTCCACTTCAGAGTTACACAATGAAGCATCTTCCTATACTTAAGCCTCCCAGAGCACAGCCAGCTTGCAAAAATCAGACAAAGAACATTATGGATTTTCTCAAGGGAGTAAGGTATTTGCCAACTGTGAAGAAGAAACTGTAATTGTTCATGTGTAGCAAAAGTAGATGCAGTGTCACACATCACCATGTCCATATTCCAGAAAATCATTGCAGCTGAATGAAACCTCAGTTTATTGCCAACCAAGCAACATGAAAAACTACAACAGCCTCTCTAGAAAATTAGTAATGTGCACATGAAGAAAAGGGTAACAACAGGTTTTGTTTGGGGTAATGATGGGAAGGAATGAACTTCAATGTAAATATTTACTATTTTTTAAAAGAAGTTAAGCAGAAAAAGGTGCAGATTTGGCACACAAAAGAATAATCTCACTGCCTGTAAATTATAAGCATGACCCAAGGCAGAAGAAAATGGTATCAGTGCTTCAGCTGAAATTGCAACTCACCTGATATACATAATGAAGAGGATGAAATTCCAAAAGGCTTCCACACATTTTATGTATTTACACACACACACACACAGACATATATATTCATCCTTTATCAGAATCTTTCTACACCAAGTTATTACAACCACATCAGAGCAAGGGAATAAGAAAAGCAACACAAACAGAAAATGCCTTTAGAGAGCAGTTAATCACAACACTGCTTATTAAAGAAAGGAATGAAACAATTCGAAAACAATTTCAAACCTCAACCAGTAGCTTGATCAAAACAACAAAACTCCTTACCTGTGCATTCTTATTCCTGGCCTCTCTCCTTGCTGCTTTTTCTTTTAGCCTCTTTTCCTGAAATAAACAAGATGTACAGTCTTAAAGCAAACTCCAGCATTGCTTTTTGGGGGTTTTTTTTTTATATTTTAAGATGAATGTTGAGCCATCTAAATATTTTTAATGCATACATGTTAGACTGGTGGTATTAACCCTACACAGTATTGAAAACAATAAATGAAAGATCTGAATGAGATACTATTCATTCTACTTGCTCTTAAAGGAAATCATAAAACTACAAGAATGACTGAAGCTCTTATTTTATCATGATTTATTATTCTTAAAGGAATAATGCAGTTGAGTAATTTAACAGTTAGTATTTGTCTGTAAAATAAGGTAGTTAAAATGGTACTAAGAGATACAATGTTTCCTATTTCTCAGTGACTTTAAATGAAATCAAATCCTCTTAAACTAAAATGAAACTTTTCCTAAATTCAGAATTGTTAAAATAACTGGAGAGTAAAGGCTAAAATATCTTCTCCCTTTCAGATCTCCATTACCAACAAACATTTTACAAAAGTCTTTGCTGAGTAATTGCATCGATTCAGAAACCATAACAAAGTTCATTTTATCAAAAAGATTCTGCTACAGGAAAAGGACCTAAATGCAGAGATAAAACTCATCCAAAGCTGGCTGCTAGATCTGTCAGCATACAGAAGCGCCCAAAATATTTTAATCGAATTACATTTATTGCTGCTTGTTTTGTTCATTTTTACATTAACTGAAGTATTAGCTCTAATTTATACTGTCAGGTTCCTACAACTGAACATTCTTTAAATTCTTTATTTCATGAGGAAAGGACAGAAATTCAGGTGAGAGCACATCCTCTAGAAAAACACATGGCTCCCTCCTCTTGTCTTTGTGATGCTGATGGCATTGGCATTGAAACTCTTTTATGCTAACATAAATTTTTTTCTGAAATACAACTCAATTTCTCTGAGCCTCAATTTCTCTCTTGTTCAGGATGGCCTGAGCAATATAGGCCATCCTGGCAGCAGCACATTTAGAGCCAAGTCCACATAAAAGGAGACACTAACATCAGTCCAGGGTCAGCACTTCAGCACAGAGAAGGCTGAAGAGCAGTTACATATCAGCTCACTCATGGGAGCAAGAAAAAAGCTACAGCTTCAGCAGTCCTGCGGCCACTTCATCACAATGATGGAGTTTTTGGCTTGGACAGTCTACAGAATTTTGGACAGAAAAATTCTATGAAATGTCAGCGTTTTAACTACAGCTACAGGCTTGAGCAAATATACCAGCAAAGTTCCTGCTAAAGGGATTTCTAACAGAGCACTGAGAAGACCGCTATGAAAGCAGAAGACTGACATAAGGACACGGAAGAGGAATACACAGACAGCATTCTGTACTTTAGTCTCTAAAGTATAGTCTGTGAAGACACAAAAAGATTCTAAAGTTAATAGGCACAGAGACTGAAATAAGGAGCACAAGAGAAAGACAAGACAGAGAAGCAATCACCAGGAGATGCTGTCAAGACCTTTTATTTTTCCTAAGCGAGGGGAAGAGAGGGTTTGTATCCTTGCCAATGAAAAACAAAAGCAGATTTTGGAGAGGGTGCATGTATGTTGGTACTGAGCTAGAATTAGGAGTGCATTTCAGAAGCCAATGACCTAATCAGCTTCTGCTGCTTGACGCTATCATACTCTGGGCATTCACAGGGTCACAGGATCCTTCCAGATGGAAAGAACATCGAAGAGTCTCTGGTACAACCACCTGCTCACAGAAGAGTCAGCTCTGAGGTGAGGTCATGCTGCAGAGGGCCTCATCCAGCCATTTCAAAATCCCAAGGCTGGAGACTGCACATCATCTCTAGTCAGCCTGTACCACAGCTTGACTGTTCTCACACAAAAAAATTCCCCATAAATCCATGCCACTGTCAGAGGTTTTGCTCCACTTAAATTATGCAATGTTAATTTACTGATCAGAACATAAAAGTGAAAAGCCATGTAGAAATTTCAGTGTATTCCACAGGCATATTTACAAACCAGGCTCTGATCTAATAAAAATATATAAATACAACTCACTATACATCTAATTTCCACAAACCCACACTAGCTAGTATTATATTCTTTTCATTTAGTTTTCATTTAATAGTGTTATATAGCTCAGAGACCTTCTTGGTCAGCTTTCAAAATTTACTGCAAATTATCTTTTTTTCTTCATACTTAAAAAAACTACTCAAAAAAAATACCTTAGTACCTTAGTAAACAAAGGGATGAACATTTTTAGTCATCATCATGTAATATGGCTAAATCATTTGGCTTTAAAGAAGAGTGCAAACCTTCTACCTCTCCTGCACTAGAACTGACAACAGAAACAGCTCTGCCTAAAAGGAGCCTGAACCACACATAAAGCCATGTCTACCACATGAAAGAACTACTCACTGTTCTTAACTTTGAAGTTAAGAAGTCTGCCACTGGCTTCTTTTCACATTTAATTTCTCCCTTTTCTACTGCCAGGCTTTAAAACAAAAACTCATATCCCAAGTTATTAGTTATAAAAAATTAAGTCCAGCAATTTTGAGAGTTCTTCCCTATCAAAGGAAATCCTCTCTTCCTTGGACTCTTTTTTCTACATTTAATAGTTCATTTTACATTGTACAGAGGGTTTACTGCAATATAAAAAAGTAGAGTGTTTATTTCTGTTATTTGTACTATGAACATTTTTTCTTTTAGCTTTACTAATTTGTAAAAAACTTGTACAATAAACGTCTCCTTTCTTTCTTTTAAAGAATTTATGGACAGATCAGATTTACATTCAATAAATTATTTTAGCTGGTGATAAGCTGCAGTTTTTCCACCTTGAAATTTCACTGACCACTTATATTTCCTTACCAAAAGGCAAATAGAAGTTTCACTATACACAACTAATGTGTATTATGGTATATTTAGCTCTGAGAACATTTTAAAAGCCTGAGGCAAACCTATTTCCTGTAAAAATTTCATGCTCATCTGAGTCCTCTGAAGTATTTTTATTTAAATACTCAAGAAGTCCCTCAGGTTTTGATCCATCATTTTAACACCAGATTTTTAATAACTGTTCCATTACATACTGATGCCATAATCTAGAGCTACCAAGCCATTCTGACAGCTAAGGTAATGGTATACCAAAGAACACATCTTTACATGTGACCAAGTTCTGGGACAAATCACTCCATTGCCTGGAAAAATCTGGCAGTCATTTGCAAACACATGTTGGTCAATACTGGAACCTGATACCTTGTCTTGGTATCCGACTATCTCTTGTTATTTCAGTGGAACACAGCTAAATTCAGTCAGTTGGGCTGCAGAAATCGCAGAGTTGTTCAAAAGTTCAGAGCAGCTCTCATACAGTGGCATTCCCATAGGCAAGATTGCTTTCCACCAAAATTTTGAAGCACAAATGCTCAAATGTGCTCTGAAAACTGACTTAATAATCGTGTTTCCCACACTTTTCTTCTCCAAGATTTCGCACCAAGCTTGAATTGTTTAGATGTTCATGGCCACTGCTACATGCATGCAGCTACATCTATGTAGCTTAATATTTCTCCTTACTAGAAACCCATCTACACACAAGCATTTCTTCAACCATCAAAACAAACTAATATTCCTAACTCAAAAATAAAACTGAATCAACTTAGTATTAGTAAATTAGTATTTTATACTTAGTATTTTCTTGAATACTATTTTTAAAATCTGGAAATTGAGTACAAAATTGATTACTATTAAATAAACAAATCTTACTATCTTCAGGAAAAAAGCAAAAACTTTTTTATTGTTTTGTGTTTGTTGTGAGTTTTTTTAATCTCAGTGTTTGGTTTTAGAAACCTATTAAATACTCTCTTCAAGCAACAAACTAGATAAACATAATGATGTAAGCCTCATCTGTATAGCTGCTGTTTAAAGCTGAAACACCTAGTAATCACCAATTTAAGGCAACACAGAGTAGGCACCAAAGGCATGTGAAAACCAGCAGAGGGACAATCTTAAACATTAAACAAGCACCAGAAAAAGTCTTAGAGGCAGTGGAAAAAAAAGGCATTCTCATTAAAAAGAAGAAAACAGAAGCTAGCAGAAACTGACCCTTAAACAGTCTTGGAACAAAACCAACACAGGAAACCAGTGAACAAAGATCAAAATTATTCCTTTCCCGCTTAGACCTGAACAAACTGAATAAGTTTTAAGGATAGAAAAGTTTTTATAAAGCTTTTAATGAGTTGGTTTAAACATGTATTTTGATGAGATGAGCTGTCAGTGTACCCTTCCAGCCCAGAGAGCCAAACATGTCCTGGGCTGCAGCCAGTGCTGGGCAGCAGGGCCTGGGAGGGGATTCTGCCCCTCTGCTCTGCTGAGACCCCATCTGCAGGGCTGCATCCAGCTCGGGGCTCCCAGCACTGGGAGGACAGGGAGCTGCTGGAGAGAGTCCAGGGGAGGGACGCCAGGGGACTGTGTTTAGATGGATGGAGAAGCTCTCCTGTGAAAAAAGACTGAGAGAACTGGGATTGTTCAGCCAGGAAAAGAGAAGGCTCTGGGAAGACCTACTTTTGGCCTTCCAGTAAGTCAGCTAGAAAGGAACTTTTTACAATGGCATGTATTGAGCAGAACAAGGGGTAAAGGTTTTAAATTGAAAGAGACTAAGTTTAGACCAAATATTACAAAGAAATTATTTTGTGTGAGTGGTGAGACTAAACCTACATGTACACACACACACAGTGAGAGATAAAGGTAACACTAATTCAACATACAGTTTCAACAGAATTCTATGAATGAATGAACAGAAGGAAGTTAGTTAACACTGTTTACAAGTAATGTTTAAAGCTGTGAACTAAAATCTTAACAACAAATCAGTGGAAGTTACTCTGCAAACCATGCTAATATATTCTAGAGAAAAGTAGAGGAAAATGGGCAGTGATACCCTTCATCTCATTGTGTTTCTGCTTTAGGTTTTAAAGGGATGATGCCATTTAAGAGCGGAAAATTCATTATCTATAGAGGTCCCAGACTCTTGAGCTGACTTAATGCAGCTACCCATGAGGAAACATCCAGCTAAAACACCAGGTCTGAGAGAAGGCAGAAGAACCTTTTCTGTACTTTGCCTGCTCATACAGGCAGCCAGCAGTACTTGGATGCTTAGGAAGCAAAGGGTGCAGCTCCTTACAGAAGCTGCAAGGTTGCCTCACAGAGCCTGACAGACAGAGGTCAGCATTTTGGGCAGTTGTTCCTGTACATACTCCAGCAGGACAGGCAGCCTGGCATGGAAGCTCCCTTACTGTGGCAGGACAGATTGTAAGAGAATGGAGATAGTACTGGAGGCAGTCTTCCCCAATGAGCTGCAGCTGTACTCATCACCAAAGATTGGGAACAGCCTTGCCCTTCACGGGTCACAGTTATGTCCAGTAAGAATGGGTGCTATAAAAGAGTGGATTAGCTGGTTGAGAGTGAGTTGGTGTCTGCTGGCCATGCCCTGAGGAGGAAGGGATATGTAGTCATGCAAGGGACAGACAGTGAAAGGGACAGGAAGGAGTTACCTGGTCATACAAAAGGAAGAAGGAAGCAGAAGGG
Organism: Regulus satrapa; assembly: GCA_013396955.1. NCBI lineage: Eukaryota > Metazoa > Chordata > Aves > Passeriformes > Regulidae > Regulus > Regulus satrapa. The sequence goes on along the minus strand of VWZN01006326.1, from coordinate 92,614 downwards.
AGAGAGGAAGAGAAAAGGAGGCTATGTTGTGTGGAACTGCCCATAGGGAACTCAGAGAAAAAGGTATGATGGTTTTTACTGTAAGACAACTGGCTCCCAGTAGCAGTCAGCTTGAGTCCACTGTCACCTAACATCACTAGGGCTGTAAGACCAACTTTAAATGTTATGCCTGAACTACTTCATCCTCCACCCACAGCTGTGCCTTCCTGGCATTCATCTGATTGTGTGTACACAAACCAGTTGGTTAGAGCCTGGTGCCATATGGGCCATTCACTTCAGAGCGGGATTCAATAGTCCTTGTGGGTCCCTTTCAACTCAAATTATTCTGTCACCTATGATGTAATTTTCTTATTTTTCATATGAATAAGATGAGGTCAAGAACCCTGATTTTGCTGCAAGACTCTTAGAAAACATCCAAAGACACTTCAACCTCCAAGTGTACCCCATTCAGCTGTTGAAGTGAAAGATAAACAAGCCAGCCTCCAATGGCACCACAGGGAGACCAGATGGATGCTGCTGCTAAGGCAGAAACAGGACAGTTGTCAACCCACTTCTCAGCGTCCATCCCTCTTAATAGCTGTGCATCTGGAGCATAATAGCAGCACTGCCTGCAAACAAAAGCTATGGAAGGGCTCAGATAGGCTTTCTAAAAAAGTAATACTCTGATTTACTTTACACATCTCTCCATCTATAATTTTCTTAGCTGTTCAGCTGAAGACTCCTCTCAGAAGTAACCTCCTCCCCTTTAAATTTTGCTCCTACATTGCCCTATTCATGATGTGAGAGAATTTTATCATTCTCACCCAGCACCACATTAAACCAACTGTACACATGGTAATCTGACAAATTCCACCTCAAAGTGCAGGACTATTCAGGTGCTTTACTTAATAAAGAGCATAATCCTGCACTGTAATTTTTACCCCTTCAGATTACTTCCTTGGAAATGTGATGCAGTCTTTCCTCAGAATTAATCTAATGACTGATTTCAAACTAAAAATACTGTTTTTCATGGGAACATTTATCTTCAACCATATTGAATGGCTTGTGTTATATAACATCTATATTATAAAATAAAGAAAATCCCTGCAGAGTCTTTTCCATTTCTTGAGCATGAGATGTGGTATTCAATGATTTATTACAATACACCATTACTTTTAGAATTATTTTATTAAACTGTAAACCAAAGTTGTTTAAATCATACCCACTCTGTCATCAACAGAAATCACTTGCAAAAGCCCAGAGCTGAAGCCTGGAGTTCCATTTGGATTAGGGCTACCAAAGAAAGGAGAAAATCCTAAGGTGCTTTCCTCTGAGAGCTTTCCCATCCAGGCCACAGCTCAGCCAAGGCATGGGTGAGGATCATGGCAAGGGCCAGAAGTCAGAGAGAGGGCTACAACATCACACCAGGAAGCAAACCCCAAGGAATGCAGCGCAGCATGAGGCACATTAGTGCTACATTACCCTGCATGTAAAAATGCAGTTTGTAATATCCTGTTACAGAGTGACACAAAGACAAGAAGGAGAAAAGTAATGAAGTAAAAAAGTGAATATGAAATGCACTAACCCTAATGAGCAGTAAGGCAGACATTAGCAAAAGATGTGAACTCAAGTCACTGACAGATGAACACTAAACGAACCACAGAAGCACAAGCTTGGGAAGGTTCACAAAGAACTTTGTGACTTGTAAGAAAAAGCAAAAACAGATTATCTATGTTTATCAGCCTCGTGGGAAAGAGCAAACTTAAAATGGAATATTTGAAAGGCACTATGAGACTGAGCAGAAAGACCAGCACATGGAAAAATCCAAGGTCAGTGACTAAAAAAGGGCCTTATGATGTAGGTATGAAAAAAGAAATATTTAGGGTCCACTCTACTATTTAATGTATTGGTGAGTGTGCCTATCAATCCAAGGAGTGAAATCTTCTTAGTCCTCCTGGTAAACATCAGCCTTTATCAGCCAACAGGAAGAAATAAGCTTGTGTTGCCTGTGCTGCGCATGTTCACATGAGTGCAGCCTCTCTTGTCTCTGTGGATATCCACACAGCGTGCCTTGTGTGTGCCCCTCACACAATACACGTGCAGGGGGCTCATTCTGCAGCCTGGAACAGCAGCAGGCTTCATCAAAAAACACCTGCAGATGAAACTACCTGAGTTCAAACCCAAGGGATTTGGCTTTCCTTACCAGTCTGCAATCTCCCATTTTCAAAAATGAATTTTAATCAGAATTTAATATTCTCTTTGTGAAATGGAAAGCTATTTATTTTATGATAGTCCTTACATAAAGTCTGGTACAAAGAATTTTCTCTTTTAGCCATGGAAACAGTTAATAGAGTAATAATATTTGGGAGAGCAAACACACAAAGGGTGAAACATCACAGTGTTTCTTCCTCATTAAAATTAGGTACTATGCCACTAACAAATGCATTTAGGGCACAGGAGACAAACCAAAGAGACATATTCTGTTCCAGTGCAGTTTCTACAATAATTCTGTATTTTCTACTGAATTAAGAACATAATAGTTTTGTATAAGCAAAACTTCGAGAACATATAGCCCTAAACTTCAAGTGGTACAAATCAAGATCATTTCAGTGGCACCAGGGCAACAAAATATCTCCAGATTCCTTCGAGCAACATGAGTATCCCTGGAAGATTGTGGAAGGAGTCTCAAAAATATGAAATAGATATTACATTTAAAATACACACTTGTGGTACAGTGCAGTACCTTGTGAAAGATCCCCTGTCACCCACAGTCTAACTGAGTCATCTCTCTATAAATATATTTGTTTAAGGTCTTTCAGGGAGGTACACAACTACTGCCTCTTGCAGTATCAGACTCCTGACAACAGTCTCAGCTTGACTACTACTAATACTGCCCAAATAAAATTATATTTTAAAAAATATTTCTAGTCTTGTTCTCACATTGATCATTCAAAATTCACAGCATATCTTACTCATGGGAAAGAGAGGTAAGAAATAAGGCTCCTATTCATTTTTCTTTCAGCACCAATGGGCATTTTTCTGAGCTTGAGTCAGTATAGGTAAAGAGAGGTTATTAACAAGTGAGATGAATCCCTCTCTGCCACTATTTTCCTCCTAACAACACTGAATTTTCAGTTGAAAACTTGAAAAATGGAGTGCCAAAACATGTTCTGAATAGCTTATTCATTTTTCACTTTATTGATGTTGATAACATTTTACACATTTCAAATAGCTTTCATTAAATAGCCATTAATGCAGAATTCTTATCACATCATCTTGATCAGTGTTACCGTCCTTCCCTTGGTGCTCAACCATTAAATTTACTTTGCTTCCAAAATTTCAGTATTAATTACACTACAATTATACCTCAGAGTTCTATTTACTTTTATCCGTCTGATTTTCCGTTCTTCCATATTTGCAGAGGAAGGAAAGGATAATAAAATGTGAGACTCATGAAGGAAACCTAATTATACTGTAGATGTTTTTGCAAGTTGCCACAAGCCTTAAGGCACTGCATCACACAACTCTTCTAATCCGAGCATCTTATGAATGCATCAAAACAGTTTTCTGATCATACAGGAAACTGTGCTCATTTAGATTACATCCACAAATGGATTTAAAAGCAATGGCCTGTGGATACTTTCCAAATAGTTTTGTTCTTCATCAGAAACAGTTTTGCAAGGAAAGTTCATAATAAGCTTATGTGCCATGTTCCCCTAAAAGAAAAAAAAAAAGCTATTTTGGGGATGTTTTGACTTAAAGAAGTTCTTTTTTTTTTCCTCAGAGACCTCTAATCTTCAAGATTATACTGCAGAAACCATAAGAAAGAGATTCTCAGCTGAAGATGACCTATAAAAGTACAAGCTTTATGAAAACACCATTTTTTCCTACATTCACTCATTATCTAAATCAAAACTTGAACCCACCTGCCAGATAAAAAAAAATTGATGAAATAACATCTGTATTTATAGCTTTCTGTAAATTGTTTTGGTACTGCAAGTCACCATTTTGAAGCCAATGTAGAGACTTCAAGTATTAACACACATTCAGCTTGAGGGGACATTATGATTACATGCACATAACTATAGATCAGACTGCTACATTTGGTTTATACAGAATGAAAATGAACTTGACTCTAGTGGTCTGCTAATCTTAATAACTTTGATAGATTTAGCATGTTTCAAAAACTGATTTAAAGGGAAAAAATAATAACAAACCTACTGCCACACACATCAGGAAACTACACCAAATATCAGCTGCAGTAGAGAAGAAAAATAATTAAGAGGAGGAAATAAGAATGAAAATATATTTGAAACTTGAACTTGATGCAAGTGAAGGAAAAACAGAAAGTTAAGTTGGTGAAAATATTAAGCAAAGATGAAAATTGAAGCAGAAGCAGAAAGGAAAGATACAGCCATGGCTTTTTTCAAAAAGCTAGGAAAAACAGAGTTGTAGGAGAATTCAGCAGCTGAGGAAGAAAACTAAGAAACATAGAGTTTCACATCTGATATTGAACACGTCAAAGATCTTCAGCAGTCTGCTTGCTGGAAGGAAATTCAAACAAAGATGGGAACTGAATAATTAGCATTACTGCAGGACAGGTCAGATAACAGAGTTCATGTTATGACATGATGTATTTTGGCTCACAGTGAAGCACAGAGGATTTAAAAAGAAGCAGGGACAGTCACAAGTGATGGATTTAAGACTTTGTATAAAGGGTTCTGCTGAATGCCAGCAAAGGGATATATAAGATGGTATTAAAGTGACTTTAAAAAGCTCCTCTTTCAATGACACAAGAAAGGGCACTAGGACATCCACACTTACACAAAATCCAAATTCATGAAAATGAAGTCTTCTATCTTTTTACTGCTCTCCTATTCTTTAGTGGTAACACATTTGAATACTCATATTTTGGGTTTCACCCTCTCCCTCCAAATGAGGGTAAGAAATAACTTGTGCTACTTGCCTGACAGGCTTACAGAAACAATAAAACTTTTAATAGCAAATTCAGACAATTATCAGGCACCTGATCAGGCTTCTGCAGCATGATACACAGACTTGCATAGTTCTCTCATATCACTGAGATATAAGCCAAAAATTCCAACTCAATGAGTATCTGCTGCTGAGTGATTATCTTTTGGGAAGGGAAACCTTATGAGGTGGGAGAAATTTTAAATACCATTGGGAAGTCACTGTGAAAAAGGCCATGTAACTTGCTTTGACTGTGAGGCAGTTCAAATTTTCCTCCAGCATTCTTTTCTTAATGAAGGCCACATGACTTGTCCCATCAACAACACAATAAATTCCTAAAACATTAGTAAAAAAAAATGCCTGAAATGGCTAAAATACTGTCTAAAATATCTACTTATCTATGATTTCTGAATAATGCCATAGAACTTCCCCCTACAGTGTGAATTTTTTTAATTACACATTTTCTGGTAATGAAAAAAATTGAGTAGTATCTTCTCTACCTAGTAACTATGTAGCTTCTTCATGAATCACTAGAAGAAGGCATCTTCTGATACTGGACCAGCTTAAGATAACCCAAGAGAAAGGAGACATGCCTGTTTCTCCTTAGATGAGACAAAAAAGCAGGGCTCAGCATATTTTCCCCATAATTACTACTACAGCTGTTTCCTAATCAGCAGCAGTTGACTGTCAAGAATCCCAAACATAAATGGATGACTTAGTAATAAGGAAGGGCAAGAAAATCAATCTGTATGTCAGCCTTACCTTATATAGCTTGTATTAATTAATACATGAAATGAATTGCTATCCTGAATGCCTTCTGTAGTGAGGACAGAGGTTCATCTTTAACCACAAGGTTAGTGAGACAAAAGGAAGACAAATGAGGTTCTACCAGAGTAAAACCTGTCACCTTCCTGCCCCTTCTTTCTTTGCAAGTTTCATCTCATTTAAAATTGGATGTTAGTATTCTAAACTGTTATAAAACTATTTCAAAAATTAAATTACAATCAGGTAACTAAATACTTAATTATGTACAGAGAATTTACATATGAAGTATTTTTCACCTCAAGCTATAAAGTTGCAAATAAAAATCTGAACGTCTGAATGTCAGAATGTGAATGTCATCTGAATGTCAGATGTGTGTCAGTCATGCAATGACTGAACGGCCGCCCTTAATGCTAGACAATCATTGCACAGGATGTCAAACAGAGGTCTTCTTTTAAAATCTATTTCCTTATTTCTTATATACTATCATTTATTTCTTTTATTTCATTTCATAAAGGATACTAGGTGCAGTGTGAAAAAAATTCATGCACCAATCTCCAAGAAGCTTCACATATGACACTTTCCATAATAACAAAAAAACTCTATGACACTGATGTGGCCAGTCTGTTGATTTTATTAGATTCCGTTTTGAAAAGAGGCATTCTCTTTTCATAGTATCTCCATAGTTGAAATACTTTTCCTCAATGCAGGTAAATATCTGGTCAACATTAGTTGTTCTCAGCACTATAACAACGCTGTGTTAACAGACCAACAGAGGAAGTTCTTTATCACTGAAGTCTCATGTCAAACCTACAGCAGCATTACTCAAAGTATATGAATTTGCTAGTGAATAACAGATTGATTGGAAAGCCACAGAATCAGTCCTTCCTTCCTTGTTCATTAAGTGCACCACTGAAATCTGACTGCATTGTTTTTGTAAATGTGACTATTATTTCACTTAGAGCACAGCAAACATTCTTTCTTTTCACCTCCTACCAGTTGCAGCCTTTTGCTAAAGATGAGGTGAGATTTTTCGCATTTGTGGAATGACTGCCACAGGAATAGAGGAGTAGACTTTAATATTAAATGTGTGAGGTGTGCTTTGACACTAGCTAGAATACATCATTGTCTAAACATAATGTGACGCTTTCACAAATTTCTTCCAAATTATTTTGTTCAAATTCAAACCCTCACAAACACTGAAAGATCTTGCACTAACTACTAAGAATCAGTGGAAAGTCAAATTGAATTAAATCAGCTTTTACAGAGCAGGAAAATAAACAATGCCTTCTAACACTTTGGAAATTTGAAGCTTTGAGTCTAAATCAGACCTTTAACAACATGTAATCCTGGGATCTTACATGTAGCCATTATCTGGAGAATGCCATACCCATCTCAGTCATTAACAGAATGACCCCTTGAGCTCAAAGACATATAGCTGTGTTCTATATGACAGGTATACAGCAAGGCCAGAAAACTCTGCTTTGGCCCATAACACATAATAGAGAAGTAGTTGGAAAACTTGTGGTCTGCAACTTAAAGCTTTTTAAACACCAGAGAGAAGCCAGACTGCAGATACTGATCTTTTCAAGTCACAGCCAAAATCATAGCATGTAGTCTGAGTAATTAAGTAAATTCTGAAAGCCCTAACAACACTGGCACAAAACGTTAACCCTTTGGCCTAGCTGAAATGTAATACTAAATGCTGAGCAAACGGTAGTCTGAAGGCATTTCAGAGATGCTCTTTCACTGCCAGCATGTTTTAGAGCACATATGCCTAATAATACTTCCTTTTGGTGAAACAAATGCTTCCACTGAACACCGCTTAAAAAATCCTACTAAATTAATCAAATTTTAAAGTTGCAAATAAACCTCCACTGTTACCAACACATACTGCTTAACAAGGCTTTGTGCTATCCAGCTACTTACATTAAAAGTTTTCCTGTGAGCAGTGTAGTCCTGAAGAAAACTGAAGAAATTAAATGAACTTGTACTACACTTATTTCGCAATGTATTTATGTATTTTGTCTCACCAAGCAATACCACAGATCAGTATTTCTGTACTTCAGTAATTGAGGTGGAAATCCACTCACCCTATGTTTTTCCTTTACTTTCTTCCTGTATTCTTCTTTGTCAAATTTGTCTTCTTCACGCAGTATTTCTTTTGCTTTATCTAAGTTGATACCACTGGCATCATCTTCCTCATCTGCTTGCGCCAGACTGGATTTTTGCACAGGTGGCCACTGCTGCACTAACTGAATTAGAGATGTCAGCAGAAAAAAAAAAATCGTTAGAATATTTTCTTCCATATTACATTCTTGGTGACCTAAATATTCCAATTTTTTTTTTTCCCAGACTAAATAAAAAGGTCACCTGCAAAGGAAACAAATTAACAAACCTTATTTAACATCACATTCAGTTAAAAATGACTATTTTAAAGTAGTGCCTCCATTATATCACATTACTGTTTAGTGAATTCACTTTGATCTCTTCCCTTATTTTGTCATCTTTTCTGATTAGAACAAGTAATTTCTAATCCTGCTAGTCATTTGGGGCGAAAAACTATTTGCTCTCAATAAATGACTCTGAGAAAAAAATGTGAGTAAACCTAAACAGCACCTTTCATNTCACTCTGCAAAAAAAAAAAAAAAAAAAAGAATTAAGCCTGACTGCAGGTTCATGTTTTGAGGGAAGCAAGGCAAAAAGACATGGAAAGATGGAAAGGTTTTTTGATTATTGTACCAAGACTGTACTGGGAATGTTTGATGATTCATACTAAAGAAATATTTGATGGACGACACACTGAACTCATCCAGCTTTCCTTAAATATCTGAAACTCTAAATTCAAGACAAAGACTACACATTCCCCAAAAAATATCTCCATCTATCTTATGACCCACTAGTTTATACCTCATTGTATGTGCATACACCTTCAAGGGCAAGTCTTTGCAAAATCATTCTTGCTCATGGATTGGTAAAGCACTAACTCTTGAAAGGAAAGTACATGGCAGAAAATATAGAATGCCTTTCTGTGCAAATGCAAAACCAAACACTTTCAGGACTCCCTAATGCACAGAGGGTGTTTATTTAACAGGTACAGATAAATCCAACCCATTGTTTCCACATCCTTTTGTAAAATTTAGTTTGTGTAGTTGCATTTTCTAGAAAGATACATTTTTAGAGGACTTTAGCAAAGAGAAACATGTGGAATAGAACAGTAAAATTTCAAAGCACAATTTTACACAGCTCAGGGAAAAAAAAAGCAAGAACAACATGCATAGATGCAAATCTTATGTTTCTTAAATGACACCCCTTTTATATTGTATTGCTTTTCAAACTACAATCTTAGTGATTATTTTTCTCTCCATCCTCACTCCTTTTTGCTTCATTGCATAGATACCTAAAACATTTGCAGAGGAATTTTAAGTTGAGAAAACAGCTTCTAAATATATAAACATATCTGACATTGTAGCTTTCGGTGAATGGGGCAACTTCTAAAACCTTTTATATTCTGTCTAATGGTAATAATTATGTATATGACTACACTCCCTTCACCTGCAATATTAAAATACTTTATTTTGTCAGAAAAAAAGTAAATTACATACTTGTAAAGGTGACCTCTATTTAGTTTATGCCTTACTGAATTTATTATAAAGAGGAAAATAAAAAAAAAACAAAAACCACCCTACTTTTTATCTTGGTGCTAGAAATATTAAAAAACCAGCATACACAGCATCTGAAGCTGTGAAATCAAACGACAGAAAAGGTTGTGGAACCTGGACACATGCTAGTGCGATTATTTCCACAGGGAAACAAACCCTAGAGTGACTAGCATCCTCAACAGTTCCTTTCCATTTCCAAAGTTTTTCCATTGCTCTATTAAAAGAACAAAAAATAACTGTCAAATTTCCAAACACTGCTACGTCAGCATCTGCAGGCCAAAATTTGGTATTTCCTTAGCTTTTCTAACAAACCTTTTAATCTAGAAATAGTGAATGCTGGGAAGAAAACCTGGATCTTCTCTTAATTCCAGTACATTAACTCAAGACTTTTGAGAGCTTTGGAAAACAGATACAGGAAAATAGTTTTACATTTCTGTAAGAAAAAAAACAAACATGCTCTTGATTCCACCTGAAATTGAAGATAATAGGCAGAAAAGAGATACGGTTCTGTACATCCACTTACAGCTCTCATACAAGCATTTTACATATACAAAGATGAAAAGAGGTCAGTGTTCAAACATTTCTCTTTTTCCCAATGGAACTGAATTCTAAATGGAAGCTGAACTTTTGCAAATGTAAGCCAATTACAAATATCATTTTTTAGAAGCATGTCTTTTTATACAGTTATAAAGTGCATTTTTTACTTTATAGAAACTACAACTTCAATTCCCACCAAAATGCAATTACTTTTAAGTGGTCTTACCTCTCCATCTTCAGTAAAAACTACTTTTGTGTTAACTTTAAATTTTTTCTTCAAGATTTTTTTGGCTTCCTGGGTCTTAGTTGTTTTTTTCTTCATCTTTGATTTTGATGTGGTCTGCATAAAAGAAAGTTTTCTTATGAGTTTCTTACTAGTCATCGAGTATATACTTCAAACTTTCTTACAAGTAATTATATGTATTAAAATTTAATTCCTAAAACATGAGTAAGACTAATTTCCAGTAAAAATCAGCCAGCAAACCTTTTCATAAAAGTGTTTTAGGCAGGCTGTATAATCAGAAATTCACTTACTCTGATAAAAAATTTAGCATAATTTAAATCTTGCCAGTGCCAGGACACCTGGCTCATTCAAATCTCACTAACCTTTTAGGGACAAGGACATTAGATTCACCAGCTTATGCTGCTAACAGGCCTCATCAGACAAGAAATACAGTATAAATTACCCAGAGCCATCAACTGATAAGATACCCATTTCACCTCACTTGTCATCATATTGTCCCCAGGCACCACAGTAAACCAGTCTGAACTATCTGTGTGTCAGTGAATGCCACAACTGGCCATGCAAGAATATTCCTACTCCATAATTTTTGTCTCTTGCAGAATATCCGGGAGGTGTTTACCCAACTTAGAATTAAGTACCATTTAAATATCACAAAAGTTACTAGCATCATAAAAGAAAGTAGTAGAAAAGAAGTGGTGAAGACACCAGAGCAACTAATGAATGAATGCACAAAAATTGTGAAACCCACAGATAGCCTATGTAAGTTTCGCCAAGGCATTCATCTGATGGCAACATCACAGAACTAAAGAATGTGGAGTTTCACCACCTCCAAATTTTCTTTCAAGAACAAAAGCTGAATGTGTTCCCACATCTACCAGGGCACAATAAAGAGGACATTTTAAGCAGTAAATGACATTGCAAAAACTACTTTATAGCAAAAATTAATCTGAAGGAATACATGGATACTCCATAGGAGAAGGCCCATGACTCATTCATCACCCCACAAAGACTGCAATCTCTCTACTACTCAGGAAGAAGTATCTGACAAACAGTCACTAAACTGTCTAAACTTCTAATAAATAACAGAAAGCAGTCAAAGCAACCAGGAAGGAAAAGGAAAAACCGAAATTCTTCTCACTTTCATTTTTTATTTTGGTCATTTTAATCAGTTTTCATGTTCTATACAGAATCCACTATAAAAGGAAGAAAAAAACATTAACTCGGAAAGTCACTGTCATTATGGTCAGCACACTAATACATTGAAATATGAAGTATAAAAGAGAAAAATTACAGTCCTTCTAAAAGGAAAAATGGCTTGTGACAGCTACTGCGCTGTGATATCAAGTAATGACCATATCTATTATAGAAAATAGTAACTGTAGCAGCACTTTTGTCCTCAGCATTCCCAAACGATTTTTGCTGCACAGTGCAGCTACCACTGGTTAGGTACATCTCTAACAGCTCAGAAAGCTGCACTACTCCCTCACCGCTGCTGCTTATCCTAAAAACAAATTGTTTCTGAATCTGCATAGCATAAAACCTTACCTCAAAATACAGACTACTTAGCAAAAGAATAGGAGTTGTCCAGAGGAAGAATTTAGGGAGAGATGTACTTCAAGGTGGTGGGACAATACTATTCACTACCACAGCACTTTCTCTCAGCAGCTGCTTTCAGTTTTCTTTTTTTATTAAACAGTCATTTATTTCTGCACTGCCAATATTATTGATACCAGCATAATATGCTACTATAAAAACAAAATTACTGTAAGATTGAAATTGGTACACCAGTATTTTACAAAATTGTATTTAACTGTGAATTTCAGCTGTTTACATTTCTTGATTTAAAAAGGGTTTTCCCAGCTACAGAGCACAAATACCGATGAGCTGTCTTTACATGCGCACACAGAGGAAACATTTCCAGCTGTACCTTGTGCCCCCTCCTTCCTCTGTGTTTGATACTGCCAAGTTGCATTCGGAAAAAAACGGCACAGTACAAAATTTCCAAACAAAAGGAACAAAAGAGGAGGAGAAGAAAAAAATTGGAAGCTAAATTCCCTCACTATAGACTCACAAAGCATAGTGTAAGACCAGTAGGTGAATCTGGCAGATTTATGTTTGTGTAACATTACACAAAGGGATCAGAATTTTTAAAACCTGAAGAAAAAAGCATGAGTATAAAACACTACATGCTCTCTAGATAAATAAACTCTGTTTTTTTATTAGGACACTGCATTGGATTTGCATGGCCAGCTTTTGGTACCAGGGGAACTACTGTGAGAAGCTGCCAGAAGCTTTCCCCATGTCCAGCAGGGTAAATGCCAGCTGGCCCCAAGATGAATGTGCTGCTGGCCAAGGCTGGGCCCATCAGAAGAGATGGCAAAGCCTCTATGTTAACATATTTAGGAAGAGGAAAAAAAAAAGGTTATGGCACAGATGTAACTGCAGCCAGATAAGAATAGAGTAAGACCACGAGGGAGGAACAGACACCAAGGTCAGTGCAGAAGGAGGGGCAGGAGGTGCTCTAGGTGCTGAGACTCCTCTGCAGCCCCTGGTGCAGACCACAGGAGAGGCAGCTGTGCCCCTGCAGCCCCTGGAGGACCATGGGGAGGGACACAGAGATCCAATGGAGCCCACAGAGGAGACCAACATCAGAGCAGGTGGATGCCTGACAGAGGGCTGAGACCCTGTGGGAGGGAGGCCTGTGCTGGAACAGGCTCCTGGCAGGGACCTGCAGACCAACAGAGAGAGGAGCCCACGCTGGAGCAGGTTTCCTGGCAGGATTTGTGAGCCATGCTGGAGCAGCCTGTCCTTGAAGGACTGGCCCAAATGCTGCAGCAGTTTGCAGAGAATTGTTGCCCAGGGGATGGATTCACATCAGACAAGTTCATAGAGAACCATCTTCCATGGAAGGGACCCCACACTGGAGTAAGGAAAGGACTCCTTTCCCAAAGCAGTGGCAGGAACAACATGTGATGAACTGCCCACAATCCCCATTTCCTGTCTCCCTGTGCCACTGGGGAGGAAGAAGAAGAGCGGAGAAGGAGGGGTGGGGGGAAGGTGTTTTGAAGATCTGGTTTTACTACTCATTATCCTGCTCTAATTTTGCTAACAATAACTTCAATTAATATCTCTAATTTAAGTCTGTTTTGCCTGTGATTATATTTGTTGAGTGATCTCTCCTGGTCCTTATCTCAACCATAAACCCTTCATTACATTTTCTCTCTCCTGCTCAGATGTAGAAGGGCATGTCAGAGAGGCTTTGATGGGTGCTAGGCATTCAGCAAGGGTCAACTCACTACACTGGTAGTTCAGCTTTCTGAACACAATTCAAAGTTTATGGCTATCAAGGCTCTTCAGCTTCAGAGACAGTCCTCTGATTGACTCATAGTTAAGACCAGATACACTCAGATATCAAAACATTTTCACCACAGATGATGGCACAATTTTCCAAATTACATTACTTCAGTCTGCAGCAGTAGAAGAAAAGGGACCATTGGTGTGTTAGGGCACACATTGGTGTGTTAGGGGTTTCTAATATAGCTTCTCAGTTCCAAGGGGTAGTCCAGGGTAAGAGTCAGGCATATCAGCCATGGAGTGAGTGTATAGAACCCTGGGGCTATCATGGGGTCCCATTCATGCTCCTTTGGTTCTCTTCTGGGGATCTCTCTCACATTTTTCTGGAATCCCTAAAAAAGCATCCCTCTTCTGTCACTTAACCCTCTCCCTCCATGTGTCTCCAGTAGCAACTTCCATAGGATCTAATCCCCACATTTCAACAGCCTCTTGCCCCACTTCCTGCCTCAGTGATTGCTGCTTTATATTGAACATATCTGTGCCAGAAGTTTCTCCAACTTTTCTGGCTTAAGTCTTGATACAGGATGGGTTGTTTAAACCTATCTCAGCTCATGGCCTCCTCCACGATCCATGACACCCACGCTGTGACTCCCTCACCCAAATTTCTAATGCCACTGTGTCTTTGCTTTGACCTTACATTTGAACAGCTACGTTGAAACATCAATTTCCCATCTAGCAGGAGTCTGATTCATCCATTTAAAAGTGAAATACCACTGGATAGGAGACCTCAGGCTTCCCTAATCTTCAATGATTCCCTGTGTTTTCCAGCCATTCTGCTTATTCATTTCCCGTTTTCATCTTTTGTACTAGGAAATACCTAAGCAGAGACAAGCAGCAGGCTGACATTCTCTACAGCTTCGTCTCTTTGCTTCACAAAGACTTCACCACAGTAGCAGGCACCACCAGCTGCTGGAGGTTGCCAGAAGATTCCCTCCATCTGTTAACCTTAAGTTCTGCAGACAATACAAAGGTAGCAGGAGTCATGACTCCTCTCTGTGCAGTAAACAGCTGGAATCTGGGGTCACAGGCTTTGCAGGCAGAAGTACAATCACATCAGCAGATATAAGTGAAGGGAGGGTTTCTGCTGACAACCAGAGCCTGTTCCTGGTGCCAGAGCAAGCCATGGGCATTTTAAAGTGAGTGAGAGGGCACAGCTGCTGTCCACGCGGATGGCTTATTGCATGTCCTGCTCAACCACTATTTACACAGTAAATCCCTTTCTAAAGGTGAATTGTTCCTTTAGGTAAGCCATTGATCCAAACAAAACAGCATGGGTGATCTGGGCACAGGTTTTCTGGTTGCTGTTAAGATATCAAAGGAATTCTGCATTTGAACTCAAGTTGCTTACAGCAGTTTAAGCACCAGCTGGTGCACACACTGTCATATGCTCACTGAGAAGAGGCTACCTGCTGCTCATTATCAGGTACATTTTCACCCTACGCCCAATAAAACAGGCCTTCAAATTTCATCTTTTCTTCTATAAAGACGTGGCAATAGTTAACCTGATCAAACTAGACCACAGCAATAATTAGTGTCTTTAAAATTATATTTAACACTTAGGCATTATAAGTTAAGAGTCACTCAAATTGATAAAAAAAATTCCATAAAATGTAGGATCAGCTGCAGAGCTGAGGGATTTTTCTACTGTTACTAATCTAAATCTGAAATTTCTTTTTCCTTTTGTACATGTCAGATGGCTTGCTGGATTATTTAATGAGTAACAATAAAAACTAGCTCTTAGAAGCACAGAAAATTCAAACATTTTGATATAGAATCAGTAACAATACAGTTGATATGCAAGTTCTTTTCTATTTTCCTCAAGAAGGAGAAGGCTTTTGATTTCTGGCTTAAAACATATATTCTTAAGCTGAATCAATGTCAAAATGTTTTCTAAATAAAGACACTGACAAGTTTAAGAAATAAGATTTACTATTTTTTCAGTTATATTTTTTTGAAGAGACAGGGCACAGAAATACAGCTGTCAGTAAATTTTGCTATTGTAATATGTAATATTTTTTCTTATTAATACAATTTTAAAGTCGATAAATAGACTTGAGCATACAAACCTCAGTAACTCAGGATCAAAGAGCAGTCTCCTACCCTAACCAAGACAAAACACTTGTGCTTTGACCTTTGGAGTGTTGCTCATCATCAATTTAAAGTTACTTTGTTCCTAAATATAATTTCCTTTGCAATTTCAATTCAACACACCTTTGAAAGTAAGCACAGAATATTCACTACAAAAGGTATCTAAAGACAAGGCTACTACTGTGGCAGGGTAAAATATCAGTAGGGGAAAAAAAGGTTCAAATCAATTCTCCAGTCCTGTAAGCTAAAACAAGCATTACTGCATTTCTAGAGGGTTAGTGGACTTTTTTTCCTCCCTCCTGCTTGTATCATACAATTCCTAGGAAGAACGGTGCTATACCTGGGAGTATTTTCCGGCCTCTCCCAACATCATTACTTTACTTAACTTTACCAAGAATTTAACAGCAACTGCCTCTGAGAATCAAAAAAATCAATGTGGGACTTGATTTCACAGACTTGTTTTGTATTTCTTCAAGAAGCTGCCCACAAGAAGAGCAAGTATTACCACATTTGCAGTACCACCAAGCACATTGGTCCCTCTCTGTCGAGCTAAGGCGTTCAGACACTGATGTCATCCCCCACAGAAGGCTTGAAAACTGAAGCTACCAAACTTGAGACAGAGGACTATGGGTTCCTCTTCGTGCCATGGAAAGCACAGAGAGGGTTTTCATCCAGCAGGCACCAGAGAACTTTGAAAATACTGGCTATCTTCCAGTCACTAATCTAAAGGAGCCGACCCATAAAGCATTAAGTCCCAACCCCATGAACTTCCCAAATTCAGACTACAAGGTTTTGATTACCTACAACGGAGGAGAGAGGAGTTTAGAGGGGAGAGAAGTTTTCTCTTCCCCTGAAAAATATCTATAGAAGCAGCAGTGAGTTACAAACTTCACTCCTCACACATAATTACTGAAGATAAGACAGAAAACATCAAGGGAAGCAGAACAATCAGACTCTGAAGTCCTATCCATTTTACTTCAAGCACCTAAAAAATGCTAAACACCAAAAAGCTTCCTCTTAAAAATACAATTTGATTCCTATTGACTATGGAGGGACAAAGAGGCAAACATCCTAGGATGGGGTATGACCACAAGCGGATGCAAGGATGCTGCTTTCCTTCATGATCTGTGGTAGCTAGGTGGTCTTTATTTTGATTTCCAGTCCACTTCTCTAAATGATAGCTATTTCTGCCCTTCCGCATTTCTGCCAACTGCTCACGAGTCATGGCCCACTTTGCTCTGTTGTGAACATCAGAACAAGCCAAAGCCACTGAGAAGCAGTAGGGCAAAGCTTCTTCCACAAAAGATCTCCATCTTCCCTAGGAAAACAAGCTTCTTTAGTTAGCCTGTGTTGCTCCACTTTTTACGTAATACATGTGTGGCTAATTTTGCTTCAGTGAAGGATGATAAGTTTTTTACTTTTTAATTAAATGTTAAAAACTAGAAAGCTTAAATTCATAAAAAACTTGCATAGCAGCATTGGTATACATCACTGAGGACAGCTTTTACCACAGCAGTTGTGAAAATCTGGAAATAGGTAGACATACTCAAAAGGAAAAAAACAACACTCCTTACATATTTTCTATTTGCTTCTCTATGAACTCATATAGCACATTAATCAAGTATGAAGATCAACATGCTCTTCAATTTTTCAAGTGGTGGCTTAAATTAAAAGGTTGGATTGATGGGGGTCTTGTTGGTTTGGGGTGTTTTTTCTTCAGGGTGTTAGTATGTGTGTTATTTTGGTTTTTTTCAACTACTATAATGCAAGATTTCAATCAAGATAATGAAAAAAGCTGAAGTTATTGCTTGGTAATTCTTTACGTAATATCACAGTTTGATCAGGGAAATTCTAAACAACTAAATTACTCACTACATCTATTAATTATTTCTTTTCTAAACCTAGTGAAATAACCTTGATTTTAAAAAGAGACCATTTTACAGAAGCGAAAAACTTACATCAAGAACTGCATATTGCTTCTACAGTAACAATTATGAAGGAGAGATCCAGGTTGGTATTTAAATGAAAAACAGCACCCTTAGCATAAAGAATAGCATAGACATGAACCACTTCAAAATCACAGCAACAGGAGAAACAAAAATAGTGTAAATAATAAAGCATTCTAATAACCACTATTCAGTATTGCTAACCGCATGTTATGACTTAACCTCAGCCAGCAACAAACTGTGCAGCTACTCACTCCCCCTGCATCAGGATGGGGGAGAAAATCAAGAAGTATAGAAATGAAAAAGCTCCTGGGTCGAGATAAAGACAATTTAATAGCTAAAGCAAACACTGTGCATGCAAGCAAAGCAAACAAAAGAATTCATTCACCACTTCCCATGCGCAGGCAGGTGTTCAACCATCTCCAGAGGGCAGGGCTCCACCACACCTAATGGTGACTTGGGAAGACAAACACCATCACTCCGAATGCCCTAACCCCTTCCTTCTTCTTCCCACAGCTTTATATGCTGAGCATGTTGTCAGACAGGCTGGAATGTCCCAAGGAGCACCTGGGGCCATCTGTTTCAGTGTGTCCCCTCCCAACCCCTTGTGCACCCTCAGCACTGGTGGGGTGAGGTAAGGAGCAGAAAAGCTTTAGCTTTGTGAAATCGACG
Source organism: Regulus satrapa (assembly GCA_013396955.1). Classification (NCBI taxonomy): domain Eukaryota; kingdom Metazoa; phylum Chordata; class Aves; order Passeriformes; family Regulidae; genus Regulus; species Regulus satrapa. Next base: position 74,399 of record VWZN01006326.1, on the reverse strand, counting down.
CTCAGAAGTAGCGATCATCTCTGTGTTATCCACAGCTTCCAGCACAAATCCAAAACACAGCCCCAAACTCAGTATTATGAAGAAAATTAACTCTATCCCAGCCAAAACCAGCACATCATATTATGGACAAAGACCACAAGACCAGCAGCTCTCCACACTACTGTGTTTCAGTTAAAATTGCCTTTCAGATCAAAGAAAGAGACAGAGATGAAATAAACCACAGCAAAGACAGACCTGTACTATGGCAACCACACTCTTAGATGACAGTTTTGATTACTGTTAGCACAAGAGATTATATCTGAATCTGAGTTTCATTACAGTTTTGAGTTTGGGTGCAAGAGTTTGGTGAGAACAGATTTATTATTCCACAATATACTACTATTCTCCAAAATAGATTAAATTAAGCCAGGAAAGTTGAAAATAACTAAATTCAAGACTAAAATTTCAGTGATCAACATAATATGCAAAAGGCAGGATCAGAAAACCTTGCCACTTACTAAAACAACTGGAATATTCTGCAATATATTTACATTAAGAGCTTGGCGCTGTGTTTAGACAGGAATTTGCTACAAATCCTTCTATTTTAAAAGGTATTTATTTAGGAGATGGTTTTTACTTGTTTATAGACTATGACAGAAGAAAAGAATGAGAAATAGGCACCTGTAAATGGGTCCCTGTCCAGTATTTATCTCTAACCACAGACAAGAAGCAAGCTTAAGTACAGAAATCCTTATTAAACAGTTCTTCGGTGATAAATCTTACTCCCACTTCTATGCCACATAGCAGCATTTCTCTAGAATACTTCTAAAGCACTGAAAAAAAACTAAAATAATTTCCCAGTGAATTGTTACACTTTTCCTAGGAATGAATGCATACTCTATGTGATACAGGACTGTTCTTTCCAGCAGCTGGTATTAAGATTTAAAAATGTGAGTTCTGGCAAAGGATAAACAGAGAAGGAAGATGAAGTTCTTCTAACAAGTAAGTAAAAAGAGCAAACATTAAGAAAAATATGGTGATATTGCAACATGTACTGTAATTTACTGAACTTATTTTGTCAATTATGACTTAAAATCATAACTATCTAAATAACAACAAAAACTATTATTTTGGGGTACTGGGGATTCCTTCAGTAGTTCTGCACTTCCAACTATGAATTTAGATGAGGGAAAGGATTTTTTTTTAATCCACACACTCCCATAGCTCTGCATTCCTTTTATGAAGTTTAATTCTGCTTTAACCATTTACTCTTGTTTCTTTACAGGTACTTTAGAAATGCCTGGGTATTTCAGTTCCTGATACTGAAATACAATTCCTGCATCCTCAGAACAGCATTTAACAACTAGAAAATTTAAACTAAATCCTGAAAATGTATTTTTAGGTGCATTTTTATCCCTACATTCATGAGAAAACTTTCACGCTTTCATGTTCTATACTGAACAATAGAATGTTAATGTTTTACCCTGATATAAAATCCCAGAATACCAGAAGGAACCATGAATGAGCAGCATCACACAATCAATTTTTCATGCTTTTTTTCTTCCCTATCCCACCCTCTCCCTCTGCTTTTTTCTTATTTTTTTTATATTACATATTTCCAACTACTCCACAGAACAGAATATGCTTTGGTGAAGAGCCAAGCTTCCCCTCAGCACACAAAACAAACATTTGATTCGCAGACTATAAATTATGTAACTGTAAACACAACTCTATCTGTATATGCCAACAAACAGTTTTTGTCATTCATCTGCACAACCACTGCAGCTCATTTTCCAAATCTTTACATGTAAGACTGTTATACAAAAAATATAAGCTGAAAAAATCCACAAACCCTATGTTTATTATTATACACTCTAACATAAAAAAAATCCACTACTTGGGAAATTTGTGAGTTAAAATAATTAGATAATATCTCACTCTGAAAGATATCTCTATTAAATGCACTGGAACACAGAGCTTTTCAGTATAGCTATTGCATAAAGCTGAAAACATCCATTATCTGGGAGCATAAGCAGCAACAACATCCCTTTCTAAACCATTTTAGCCCTTTAGCAACACAAGGCCGTCACTTCTCATGCAGCTTATTTAAGTGAGGTGTAATAGAGAACAGAGAACTATTCACATGTTTCTAGGCACAAGTAAATTAAGTTATAATCAAGTATACGTGACTAAATGAAGATAAAGACATTCCAGAATACTGTAATTCAAAACCAAACACATTAGCACAGCTTTCGTTAATTTTCAGCATCTGGGCTGGTAGAAAAATGTATTTCCAAAGAAACACATACAAGTCAGGATATTCTAATAACTTAGACTGCCTCAGACTGTAAATATAAAACAAGTATACAATAATCATTAATCCCACTAGTAACTGCAGTGCCAGATCAAGGCACAAAATGCCTTCATTCCACTCCTCTCTGCCATTACAAGGTATGCGCCCTTATAACAAAATCTTCTTTTGACAAAATCCAGCACAAACACACAGAACCAACAGATTACCCAGAACCACTACAGCCAAGAGAAGTAGATGCAATATCAATTAACAAGCCAATGACATTATTTGGTTGACTGCTATTTATCCTCCCTATTCCAGAGCTTCCATTGTTGCAAGAAAAGGCTATCGTGAAGATGCTATTTCCAGCACAGCTTAATAAATTAGGAGAGCAGGATCGTGGATTTGATATTCGCCCAAATTACTTCAAACCTAGGCATCTCCTGTCTGTCACTTCTGAAAAAAGCCCTAAATCAAACACAACCACATTCAACCCAAACCCCATACCACAGGATTAAGATGGAGTTGAGGAGCTATGAAAATCTGCAACTTCTTCGCAACTTTTGTTCTACTATAGATCTCCAACAATTATGATGTTAAGATATTTTCTCAGTTTTCAGGTGAAAGATTCTACCTATTCATCTCCCATTAATATTCCACATGAAAGACCCACACTCAAAATGGGAGCGAGGGGAGACAATTAGGAAGGGAAAGGGAAGGCTGCCCTTCCCTCAAAGATGAAAAGAATCCTTAAGTCCTGAGGTGTGCTGAGTACATACTATGTTCTGGACCTTATAAATTCTAGGTTTTGCTGAAAGTTGCTCCTTCTCTCAAAGGCTGCACTTAATATCTTACTGCAAGACAGTTAAATTGAAATATTCTGAGAAACATATTAACTGGAGCCAGAAGACAGTGCTAAGCTGACATTTAATGAACTGATTAATTTGGGGTTTTTTTAGTTAAATAAAGATCATTGCGTTTAATGTGACTATTTTCTAGGAGTTAGGACACAGTTATTCCAAGGAAAAAGAGGGGAAAAAATACTTCTCTGCATAATCATTAAGGCAGCCAAGGCTCGAATAAATGTCAAAACATAGCTAAAATTATGGCTTAAAAATACTCTGTAGAAGAAACTTAGATCAAAAGGTGGGATGAGAAGACCAAACTTTCCTGCTGTTTTTCTTTAAGGCTGAATAAATTTTATTGTGTGTAATGAGCATGACCTTCCTTTCTCCCTGAAAAGCCACAGGCCAGGCCCCAGGAACACAGCGGCAGCCAAGGCTGAAGCTTCTCAAAACATTTTCTTTGCTATGTTCTCCTGATCTGTCATCAGAAAGTAACAAAAATATTACACTGCAAAGAGAAATATTTTATCTCAACTCCCTCTCTCCCTCCTTTTGCACAAGCTACACCACAACCTATGCCTATTTAATTGCCACCCACAAAAGTATTCTCCATAGGCTGTGACCACAAAGAGCGAAGACTGCAGATGTTTTGAGAAAAAACCATGAGTTTTGTTCATTTGACCAGTGTGTATTTTTCAGCAGTAATTAGTGTGATAACCCACCACTGTTTTTAAGAGCTGTGTTTCCTCTCCTGATTGATGCAGGTGGCACATTCTCCTCCCCTTCCCCTTCAGAGGCCTCTGAAGGCAATGCTTCTCTCTGTGCACAGGTGCAGACACAAGCAAAGCCATGGCCCTGCCTCCACCCAGACACAGCACAACCACAGGGAGCAAGAAGAGCCAACACCAGTTGGTGGTCTGAGGGGGTTTATCTTTGAGACAAGGATAACAAACAACTTGCTCCCAAACAAGGAGTGAAGAGCCCAAGTGCACCAGGGCTCCACAGGAACCCCACAGAAAAACACCAGGGAACCAGAGGAAAGAAGGGGAGATTAGCTCAGGGACTTGCTCACTGCTGCCAGGAGACCTGAGAAGAACCCAGCTGCTTTCTCTCAACCAAATGTCAGTGAAGGACAAGCTGAAAAGACAACTTTTCTGATGCAGAAACCACAATAATAACCAGGAAAGATATTTTATGTCTATTACTTCTCTTCTTTAAGAAAGGTTGAGTGTTTTGACTTCTTTTTCCATGTCTTCAGTACAAACTGAAAATACTGCCAGAAGTGGTCCTGCAGTTCTTTTATACAACTCCACAGCAGCCCTTCGCTAACACTGGTCCTTCCCCAAAGACAAAAGCTGCTGCTCCAAGGATTTCAAACTGGCAAAAAGCTGGCACTAAGACTAGAAGGGTAAAGACAACTGAGCTTCCAGCAAAGAGGATATGGAAACTGTCCACTCATTTCGAAGAAAAAAAAGTAATTTTCCCCCAAGTTCAGGTATTAAATGATCAGATAATCCCCACTAACACAGAATCTTCGATCAGTTGTGATTTTTTTTTTTTAATGAATCCTTACTGAAAGTAACAGATTATTTATAAGTAGAAACAACAATACTTACAAGAAACAGGCGAAAGGCAAGCAAGTCGGGCTACTCCAGATCATGACAGGCCTTCATACTGAACTCAAAAGGATGCAAAGCAGAAAAGCAACTTTTACAGGAATGATGGATTACAAAAATGAAACGGAAATTGGAATAAGAAATACCTTACAGCACAAAAATGCCAAAGGCACATTTAAAAAAAAAAAAAAAGTTTCCCGACTCTCTAGACAAAGGCAGTATAACAGAACTAATTTAACTTTCTGTGGAACATTTAGCAGAAGTCATGCTAAAAAGCAATAGTTTAAAAAAACAGTCAGGCTAAAAAGTTTAAAAAATGGTCAAGGAGAGTTAAGAGAGGTCAAGGATTAGAACTGCTACAGTGACTACAATGACCTCTGTTGAAAGACAAATTTCTGGGGTGCTACTGAGTCTCCTCAGTCAGGCCCATGGCTCCTGCTCTGTGTGCACCCCTAGTTTCTCAGGCCAAGTCAAGATCAATTAGTTTAGGACAGTTGTTCTGAAAGTGGAACCAAGATCTGTCATTAATAACACACAATGTCTTCTAACTTTATTTGTAATTCAATAATTGCACTCTAACACTGAATCTCTCCTCCTGAGCTGAATGTACAACTTTGCTACAAGCTTTTAGGAAAATTTATGCTCTGGTTATCCTATCTGAGCCAAAATACTCATTTTTTAAATATCCTTGGAAGAAAGTCAAGCTGAAATCAAAGTAATTACTTCTAGAGAAACACGCTGGACTTTTGAGATGTTAAGGGATTAACATAATCTACTTGTTATTGTTATTTCATCACCAAAAATTAACTTTGTATAACACTACACATTCTTCTTCTCCCTTAAATTTAACTGCACTAGTTTTGAATAAATGTAGATTTGATATTCTTCACAGACAGAAAAATAAGTCTACAGTGATAACACGAACAAATACCTTGTTAGCTATTCACCAAAATACATAGCTTAAGACCTAGACATTTTTTTGTGCTTACTGAAAATTTATAAAAATTTAACAGTGAAGTTTCACAAACCAGAGTCAATGGAAATGGAAATGCATCGCTGATTTCAGCAAAAAATGCCCCGAACCCACCAAAGGGGAAGACACGTGGCACTGATCAGTCATCCCTATCTCCTCCTCATCATAACACCAAGGCCAGCAATGCAGGAAAGCAGCATGAAAGAAGTGGCAAAGAGAACAGGAATGGCATTAGGACTGGAGCTCTAAGCACCAGAACATTCACAAGAAAAGGTTCAACAGCTGGAGATGGAAGATATTTCTACCATCCAAAGAGATGTCTTTAGTCTTCCCACTGAGAAAACAGTGAATTGCTGTGAAGTTTGTTGCAGGACACACGGTGTACCAATATCAAGAGCTGGACCAATCCAATTTAAGTAATACAAACTAAACAACACATTCCGTTCCTGAAGTGTTTTTATGAGCATTGACAAATAAATAAGCTCAATAAGCTGCAAATTGCTCATTTTCAGGCTTAATTCCCATCTTCGCAACTCACAGGACATGGTCTCCAGAGAAATTTCTCTAAATTAAGAAATCTCTGCTGAAAGATTATCTCTTGGCTGGACTTCACTTCTGTGCCACCAAAGAATTATCCCATTTGAGGCTTAGCTAATCTCCTGGGCACACAAACAAATTGCTACATTGCCTTAAGTGAAGAAGTAAACTGGAGCCACCAGGCACAGCAAAGAAAACAGCCTGAAGTCTGCACTATAGTGAGGACACAGCAGCTTGTTATCATCACAAATGGGCAACTGCAATGAAGTCATGAAGCCCACCCCAGCCTGCCCTACGCTCGTTCTCACTCCAGCAAAATGGAAAAGCTCACCTTGCCCACCTGAAACAACTTCACACACACACTACTTCAAGCAAATTCGTATAGTGAAAAACCATGACTTTGAAAAATTAAATTGAAATGGACTCAAGAAAAGGAAGGAAAAAAAATATGTTTAGGACTATGAATCTGTCATCACTACTTAAAAAAATACAGGGTAGTTGCTGACAGGTCTCAATTAAAAATAAATTTAGATAGCTAGCTTAAGAAATAAGTGAAACATCTCTTTCAAGAAACAACAATTTCTGAAGCAGTTTCAGAGAATCCATGAGCCATGTGTGGCAGATGACATTTGTTCAGTTAAGAATAATCTGCCTGAAAGTCAAGATTTCTAGGATGGTGAGAAACATTTCCCGTTTTAACTGCAAGTGTTTTCACCTTGCGCCAAGAGCCACCCAGTGACCACAGCTGGAAGAAACCCAAACGCCGCTTCACTTACCCAGAATGACAAGGCATCTAGAGAGAGTTCTAACAGCTCAGCAAAAGTTAGGAAAAGCAAGAATAGCAGATTGACTGCCAATGTAGAAACGGTTTTAAACATGTGCGTTCACACTGACACATCTTATTCTAGATTAAACAAAAACATCCTCTTTAAAACTTTCAGCATAACAAGGATTCTACATAAGAAACACTACTCAATGGGAAGATAACCACGTCCTTCACACTGCTAGTGATCTTTTTCTATTCAGTAATCCAATATGGAACCAAGAAAAGACATAACAGAGCAGTTTTGATCCCTTTTCTCTAGGGCAAGTATTTTCTCAAACTCTGCCACAGCGATAATGAAATAGAATATGGCCGTTTCAGAGAGACCAGTTCGCAAGGACACACAAATTTATATATTAATTTGAGATTATGCTTTTTTTCATATGCATTTCATGCATAGATTGATATCCAAGATGATGAAAGTGTGTGTGTGTGTGTGGTGTGTGTGTGTCTATATATATATATATATATATATAGACACACACACACGAAAGTAATTTTTGCTACTAAATGTACAGAAACGGAGGTTATCCCTTTATATTGCTGCATTTGATTACTTCGATTTTTCTCAAAAGAAAGAAGATACTGAGAAGAGATGACTTACTCATAACTCTGGTAGGGAAAAACTTCTGAAATGCTTTTACAAGCACTTTTTACAATGCTTCCACGCTTGAACAATACAGCTTTTTATGTTGCAGTAACTTTTTATCGCGCATTCAATAGATTTTATTCCCGTAGCCATTTACAGAAATGTGGGTAAGATTCTTTTTATCTACCATTTTCAACTGCTCGGAGGAAAAAAAAAAAAAACCATAAAAAAGCATATCCAAGTTTAGGCTAACACACACAGGCAGAATATGAGAGACCATATGGATAAAACATCCTCTGTTTCAGTCTAGTGTGGAACTCTTTCTTATGCTTTGTCTAACACAGAGCTTTCCTTACAGTAAGGGTATTTGACTGATTTGCTTATAAGTGAAAAAAAGCTGCTGAGGGTATTCAGTGGTCAATAACCAGGAGAAGAGAAGAAGGAAAAAGCCTGACAAGAAGTTCACACTACACTGAAACAGCCAGTTTCTTCCAAGGATATAACCATAATACATTTTCTATCAGTTTAACAGAACTACCTTGCAGAAGATAAGTGCCCATAATTTATTATCTTATTTATCTACTCTGTTGTTTAGAACATCAGTAGGTTTCAGTATTTAATAGAGCTATGGGAAAAATAATGAGCCAGCTATAGACCATCAGGGCAAAAAGATCAATATCTTAGCTAGGATAAAACTGGAATGTTTAGTAATCAAAACTACCTATTACACAGAGCCAGTCCAACAGCAAGTATTTCTTCACAATAGATTTTCTACCTACCTTTAATACATGCAAAACTAATTGTTAATATTTGAAGCCATCTGCTTATTTGTTTGCACTGCTTTATTCAATCTGTCTTCTGAAAATTTCCATTCTCACTGCTTAAAATAGAATATATGCAACAAAAAAGTCATATTTAATTTTTTTAAAGAATCACCCCAGTAAGCTGGGTCTTTTTAAAAAAAGAGGGAATTATTTCCTTCCTTCTGGGGGGAGGAAGGCAGGAGATATTTTCCATTAAAAACATCTTGACTTTGAATATTCCACTTGAAAATGTGAGTACATTTCCCAGAGCACAAATAAACTCCTTTTCCATGAACACTTGCTTAGCCATGCTTTACTTCATATTTTTATGGACTGCTCACTTGTAATGACTATGATCCAAGCAGATCCCATTTTTTTAATCTTTTTGAAATTAGGGATATTAAGTCCTTCACCTGCAAATTATAGCATTCAGTTTTTCAAAGGAACCACCACAAGCTTGCTTTCTGGTATGTGATCTACAAAAATTGTCAAAAGGATGTTAAAATTCTGTAGGGATAGTATGCTTTTCAACTGTTTGGGTAGTTTGAGAAATAAATTCAATTTTAATGGGACTCAAACAGGAGACCTTCAAACCTTTTGAAAATCTTATCTGGAAAACAATTACATTTCTAAAAAGAAGGAAACAGAAGGAAATAAAATTATTATTTTTTCTTCCAATGGTGAATTTGCAAAAAAGAATCCTATTTAGAATGTTAAGATCTGCAACAGAAAATTATTTTAATCATCACTACATTCCAGCTTCAGGTCACACTGCACCTGCAGCTAAAAACAGCTCTTAGTGACGTAAGCCAAGACAAAACCACAGGGGTGAGCAGTGTACCAGCAGGTCCCAAGATAGTTATGAATTCTGCTGTCTGGACTATTTATTATGAGGTCAGTTTAGTCCAAAACATTACCAGGAGATTTCAGATCAGATCTCATAAAAAACTGCAATCATGTCCCTTCCACATCTTAAGGGGACACTGATTCACCAACCCTTTTGGCTACATGTTTTCTACAGCAGAAGTTAAACAGCTGTACAACAAACTGCTTCATTAGTGGGTTGGCCCACTCCTGACTCTACATAATCCAGCAGACAGTCACTGTTCCATGGTAGTTTCAGCTGCAAAGAAGCTGTTTTTACTCAGAAGACACTGGTGCAATTTGTACTGCAGTAATGCAGTACAACAGGGACAACTTATTACATAGATCTCCTCCTTCCTCCAAACGTTCTATGGAGCAAGGAGCGGGAATTTTGCAGAAAGCAGAGCTCTACTTTACATACAGACTTAAGTGCTTTTCTTGACTAAGAATAAGAGAGACTCTCAAACAAAGCAAACAGAAAGAGCAGAAAAACACGCAAGGAAACAAAGGAAAATTATTTTCTCCTTACTACTTCTGCAAACCAAGTGGGTGATTTTAAGCAGGAGGTGAAACACCAGAGGCTTTGAATCAACTCCTGTAATCACTGAATCCTAGAATCACAAAATAGTGTAAATTGGAAGGACCTTTAAAGGTCATCTGGTCCAATCTCCCTGAAATAAGCAAGAACCTTCCACTAGATCAGGTTGCTCAGAGCCCCAGCCAGCCTGACCTTGAAAGTTTCCAGGAACAAGGCATCTACCAAGTCTCCAGGCAACCTGAGTGTTTTACCACATTCATTATAAAAATGTTCTTACTGGTATTTAATCTAAAGCATTATCTTCCTTCTCCACTACAGGAGTAACCTAGAATGACCACCCTACACAAGAGAAAATTGTAATTATCCTTATGATCCCACCCTTCAAGATGTGCTCTACCAATTTTCACTTGGACTCCCTCAAAATGCATCAGCTCCTTGTTAAACACTCTCTTCCCTAGAAACCTTCATAATTTTAATGTGGCCTCTGCTAGTGTATCCTCACCATGGAAAGGCAGTGTGATGCTGGACTGTAATGCCAGTTGAATTTTCAATAGCAGAACTTAACAGCATCAGTCTTTCCATTCAACTATCTTGATTCCTTACTATTTTTCTACCTTTCAGATTCAAAACAAAGCTTTCCTTAGGTGAATTGAGTCAAATTAGCTACCAGGGCTTAAAAGATTTTAGTCAAGAAAAACTAAATACTGGGTAGATTTAAAATAAATTCACATCAATACTCCAATTTGGACAAAATTTGGGAATACCACATGTAAGAGAGAAGTACTCTTGTTTATGTCCCTAATACTCCATTGCAAGATTGGAAAAAATATTACTTGATTACTAGAGATCAAGATACACTGATACCCCCTTAGCAACTGTAATCACAGTAAGACTCCAAGCACCCACACATCATGGTGTTGAATGCAGGTGAAAGCTGAGGAACAATTCTCTGTCATCATCATAATTTTTACCAGCCAATACTGATCATGTATATAACTATATATGGACATGCACTGCTACATCCTTAAGGCAAAATGAAAAAATAGTGCACTACAACAAAAAAATGTTATTACAAAATTTCTCTTTGTAGCTGGGCAGATGGTAAATGGCAACTGCAGCTTATTGCAACCCCCAAAATTGTCTTCATCACCTCGTGTTTCCCCATCTGTCTTTTGTGCCCACCTGTTTTCTCACCTTAAACCAGCAGGTCTGCTACAGTATATATGTAGTATGTTAAGTGCCTAGTGCAACAAAGTCACAGCCTTTAATTAGAGATTTTATCATCTATGCTAAATAAAATACAGATTGCATTAAATCAGGACTGTGCATAGAGCATTTAAAATGTACATTATTAACATCCACAAATCATGCTTGGTTTTTTTTAAATCTAGTTAGTAAAGGAAATAGGTATTTAGTGCTCCCTTGCCTTCAAATGCAAGTCTTTCCCATTACATTGTAGAAGAGGAACTATACTTGTAAAGAATTTAGGATAGACTATTGTTTTCATTTTCTTGCCTCTTCACTTCCTTCAACTCCACTTAAGTGTTCAGTTGCCTCATTCCATAAACATCAGGGATGAGTGTTAGTTCACAGAACAAAACTCAGGAACCAGAAACATGAATGTATTTTTGGAGCTGAAATGTTTCACTACATTCTACTGGATTCGGCCCAAATTATATGTGGACAGAAGATTCCCTTAGGTCATAGATAGAAAAATCTCCAATGCTACAGTAATGGAAGGCCCAAAGTTTGAGGGGTTTATTTTTATCCTGTTGCTTCCTGGCTGTCAGTGTTGCAATTAGAGTAAGTGCTGATCGCCCACAGTTTCTCCACTGTTATTTGGCAGTAGTTGGAGTCTGCAGAGAAAATTCTCATTTAGTGTGCCACTGGGTGAGCACCTCTGTAAAGCAGCCCAGCTCCTTCGTGTCCCAACCTTTTTAACTGTTTACAAGCCCTCATTAGTTGTGTCCTGGGTGCTGTGCTATATAAGAAAACACAACATCAAATGCTGAACCTTGATGTCCAGATCAGACACTGCCTTATTGCTGAGCCTTTACTAAATCACTCTGCTAAAATATCATTCTGCAGTAGTGAAATACATGGCTAAGACAGATGAAAGCAAGCAACAGATCTCTCAGAAAGCATTTGATCAGTTGTTTTAATAAGCAGTTAAAAAGGAAACTGCAAGCATTAAGCCTTCATATCAGTCTTTTCTTTCAAATGCAAACTGCTGACCTCTGACTGAGGCAGAGTCAATGCTTAAAAATTCATTACTGTCTTTACCTGTACATCACTTAATGAAAGCTGAGATAGTGGGGCTATTTATTCTAATACTTTAGATTCCTTTCAAATTATATCTGTAAAGCTGTTTTTATTCTGACTGCAAATTTAATATCCTATTATTTCCATTTTCTGTAAATTTCTGTTAAAGCAATACATACTTCAGAAATACCAAAGCTTAAAAATTCTAGGATATTATTTCTTCTGGAGCCTCCAGCCATGTATTATCTAAATAAATACAAATTTTAATAAAGTTTTTCAATGACCCAGAATATTTCTGAAAAATAATATATTCATGAGGGCAGAAATGCAAATTCCAGCAAATTGAAGTTATATAACACAGTAAATAAAAAGCACAGCTGACATATAGCAGTTTCTGAGAATAAATGCTATCTGAAAAAAAAAACACCTAAAAAGCATTACCCTAAACAAGCATCTTCTGAAATGTCTTCATTCTCTGAAAATCAGTTTACCCCAAAACATTTCATGCATCTTCTTGTTTGCTACTTCTATATGTACTATTTACAGCGTTACCATTTCTCAGAATCATGACTTTTAAAATTCTTTTAAGCAAGACTTTACCCCAGTGAAACAGGGAAAAGATACAAAGTGACAGGAGAGATGAAAAATAAAAAGGAAATAAAATCAATTCAATAAACTCCAATCAGAAAGGGAATAAAATTAAGATGTAGCACCACAGAGCAGTAGAGCATCTCATAAGACACCAAACCAACTTACATTAGGCAGGAAATGTGGCAAAGANATCTGTGTGTACCACCAATAAATAAAAATATTTATATAAAATATTTATATTAAATAAAGATTCTTGCTTGTTTATAGCAACTACAATGGTAGTTTCCCATGGTTTTATTTGCACAGTCTGAGAAATGCTTACAGTTTTTAACCATTTGAATATAACTATCATAGTCATTCAGATATAATTAAAAAAGAAAACCCTGAACAAAAGAAGGAACACCAAAGTAAACAAAATTATCAGCACAATTTTTAACAAAACTTAGTTTCCTTTTATTAAACTACTAAAAAAAGAACAATTTTCAGGAGAGCAAAGTAAAATTCAAGGACAAAAAATAGGTTTATAAGATCAAATGAGCTTTCTAATGAGTAAATAATAAACAAAACCAGCCTAAAATTCATACAGAGTTTGGGATTAAGAATATTATGCTATTTAATGGCTATGTGAAATAAAGATTCATTTATTTATTTATCACAAGGGCAAAGCGATTATAATTTTCCTACTGAATATTCTTTTCTTGTTATTTGGGGCTTTTTATTGCCATTCTTGGCCATTAATGGTCAATATTGTCTGATATTAAACAGACCTGAAATAATCTCATTTTCTGTTCCCCAGATGCTACAGAAAGCTCAAAGGAAAAGCAAGGCATAGTCCAGTTGAAATATGCCAAAGAAATAAGACCCAAATAAAAAGAGAATTAAAATCCTTAAGTTTGCATTTTAGGAAAGCACCTTTTGGCAAATTGCAAATACTACCCACAGAGTTAAATATGGCCTGAAGTCCCTGGAGATGACATTTCATTCTCTCCAAGAATGAGTGCCTCTGGACATACCTACACTTCCCAGATGTGGACTATTAATGTCACAAACTCCAGCACCTACTGCCTTGGATACTCTGAGCATGAAAAATTCAAGCCCCAAAAGGGCTGGCTGAGAAAATAAGAAACTGGATATACCAGCTGGAGGACAGATCAGCTTCATTAGAGAAGGTTTAACAGTGAGTGTGAAATTCTTAAAAATATAAATCTAAGCAAAATGAACCCTATAGTATTATAAAGTTTCCTGAATAAAAAGCCATCACAAGAAAACTTACCAGGAACCCTGCAAGTAGCAAAAACAGGGATCTAAGTGAGAAAATAGCATCATACAAGTCAGCTAATAGGACCAAAATCAAACTGGTTCCTATGACTGCACATGCACTAAAAACAATAACAGTGGAGCTGTTACGCAGGAAGTATATCAGTTTACAGAATATCAGAATGTGCTTTCAGAATAATACAGCATAGTCACAAACAGAGCCCAGGAAAACTAGAGCAACTATCATCAGCTGACTCAGTGGGATGAAACGATCTAAAACAACATTTGATGGAAACAGAAACAAAAGTCAAAAATACAAAACAGGACAAGATTCAACATGGGTTGACCAAAGATGCCAGGCCAAACACATACTCTAACTATCGAAGAAATTGATTTAAGAACAGAAATGCATAAAATACTTTTGTTTAATAAAGCTTTTGATACAACACCACACGGAAAATNAAGAGATAGCACCAAAGAGAAGTAGAGCCTCTCATAAGACACCAAACCAACTTACATTAGGCAGGAAATGTGGCAAAGAGAAAAAAAAAAGAAGAGGGAAAAAAACCCTCTTTTTTTCAAAAGCAACACAAAGTAGTACAGAGAAAAATTGTAACAGTCTTTACTGAAAGAACTTCCAGATTTATAAACAGGAAGGTTATTTTAAAACCGCCCCTACGCTGGAGGTAAACAAATGGACTAATAAATGTGAGAGGCACCCAAAAGGTTAAAGGCTCATCAATTGAGACAGAAATACAGAGTATCAGGAGACCCCTCAGAGAGATAAACAGAAAGTTAAATTTATATCTTCATTCATTTGCAACACAAAGATCTGTTAAAAGCAGATTTGAATGTTTGC
>VWZN01006326.1:47442-59225 GCA_013396955.1 Regulus satrapa | reverse complement strand
CTACTGAATATTCTTTTCTTGTTATTTGGGGCTTTTTATTGCCATTCTTGGCCATTAATGGTCAATATTGTCTGATATTAAACAGACCTGAAATAATCTCATTTTCTGTTCCCCAGATGCTACAGAAAGCTCAAAGGAAAAGCAAGGCATAGTCCAGTTGAAATATGCCAAAGAAATAAGACCCAAATAAAAAGAGAATTAAAATCCTTAAGTTTGCATTTTAGGAAAGCACCTTTTGGCAAATTGCAAATACTACCCACAGAGTTAAATATGGCCTGAAGTCCCTGGAGATGACATTTCATTCTCTCCAAGAATGAGTGCCTCTGGACATACCTACACTTCCCAGATGTGGACTATTAATGTCACAAACTCCAGCACCTACTGCCTTGGATACTCTGAGCATGAAAAATTCAAGCCCCAAAAGGGCTGGCTGAGAAAATAAGAAACTGGATATACCAGCTGGAGGACAGATCAGCTTCATTAGAGAAGGTTTAACAGTGAGTGTGAAATTCTTAAAAATATAAATCTAAGCAAAATGAACCCTATAGTATTATAAAGTTTCCTGAATAAAAAGCCATCACAAGAAAACTTACCAGGAACCCTGCAAGTAGCAAAAACAGGGATCTAAGTGAGAAAATAGCATCATACAAGTCAGCTAATAGGACCAAAATCAAACTGGTTCCTATGACTGCACATGCACTAAAAACAATAACAGTGGAGCTGTTACGCAGGAAGAATATCAGTTTACAGAATATCAGAATGTGCTTTCAGAATAATACAGCATAGTCACAAACAGAGCCCAGGAAAACTAGAGCAACTATCATCAGCTGACTCAGTGGGATGAAACGATCTAAAACAACATTTGATGGAAACAGAAACAAAAGTCAAAAATACAAAACAGGACAAGATTCAACATGGGTTGACCAAAGATGCCAGGCCAAACACATACTCTAACTATCGAAGAAATTGATTTAAGAACAGAAATGCATAAAATACTTTTGTTTAATAAAGCTTTTGATACAACACCACACGGAAAATCACTACTTAAATCCAAGAGACATTGGTGTAGTTTAGCCACGAGTCATCTAGCTGCACTGAACATAGCACAGAGGTGCTACTGCAAGCTCAAGAGCAGGACTGTAGAGGAGGTTACACATCCCTTAAGCACGGCCTAAAAAGGTTTGTAGGAGGTACATGCAAATGACAGCATAACCAGCCTATGACTGAACCTCCTGAAACAAGACCAGCAGCTGCCACTGTGTGATTTGAGACTCCCTAAACATAAGAGAAAAAAGAAAAGTCAAAAAAAATCGTGGAAAGGTATAGAAACCTGAACAGTAGGAAGGAGGAATGAACTTGTGACAAAACGAAGTCCTACCAGCTTGTTTGTAGTAAAAAAGCACCAAAAAAGTGGCAAATTGTACAAGGTGAGAAGCTGAACCTGCCTGGCAGATTGATGTCCATCTTCAGGCTTTCACCTGGGGATCATCTGCCTCCAGGTAGGATCACATGCCTCCAGTCTTGCTCAGTGAACTCCTGCCAAGATGCTCTGCACAGCCTGGCTTTTCCTGGCACAGACGAGCACCCTCTTGCAGCTGCTTCCCCCCAAGAGGAGTCAGCAGCTGCACCCCGCTGGCTTGCAGCTCAGTTGCCCACTGCCCACAGCCATCACTCCAGCAGCTGATATATTAGTCTTGCCACTACTCTTCAAAATTTAAATTACTTGCTTTTGCACAAAGACTGTGTTATAACTGTATTTGATGAGGTACAAGTAGCAGCTGGAAAGACCAGTAAAAACCAATACAGGATGAAAAACTGCAGTATAAGAGGGCAGACCCCCACCCCCCCCCATACACTGATAAAGTGTTAATTTATATGGAAGTGAAAGACACTTTTCACAAAGTGGGTTGTTAAGAGGAACTGCCAAGAATTTCAGTTAAGATTTATAATGTTCCACATATTACCAAGAAATTTTGAAGCCAGGGTGAATAACTGGGTTGGAAAAATCTATCAACAACAAACTTACTGAGAAGAGTCACAGTGATACTGAACTTGAAAATGGAATGATGTACTGAATAACAGAAACACAAATTAATGCAGAAAAATGGCTACACAGCACTGTTTGTACACTAAGGAACTTTACACTACCTGTATCACCCCTTAAAGATCTCAAATTACTGTGCATAATTTTCAAACATGAGCTAACCACTTATGTGCAATCAAAAAGGAAAACAAATCAAAGACAAAACAGAAAACTAACCAATATATTTATTCATGATGCACTGCATTCTGATAGCTACATGTGCTCTGATCATCTTGCCTCGGAGACACGGACACTTTGCAAGAGATACAGAATAAAGCAACACAGATAATCAGAAGTATGGAGCAAATTAGGTACAGAGCAACCATAAGCAAATCCTACATATTAAAGAGACCACAGGCATCAGGGCAAGATTATAAATCCTCTAAAAAACTCTCACTCAAACAACATAGAATCAAACAAAATGCCCCTAACATTGAAAAAGTAAGAAATTTAACTTATTTAGATTTAAAAATAAAACCTGCACAGGAACAGGTAGATATAATTTACACATAAAGTAAAAACCAATTACGTTGTATGGCAGAAAAAATATATTCTGCTGCTGCTATATGGAAACATAAAAACCTGAATCCTGAAAGCTAAGTCCATTCCAAGACCGCATTCCTAAAAAAAAATTTTAAGATGATAAAATGATTATAGATCACAACAGTAAATAGGCTGCAAATCCATCTTTTTTTTAACTTCAACCAAAACACAGGAAGCAATTACAAGAAGAAATGACATGAAGGAAAAGAATTTGAAGGACTTTTTAGTGATGAGTAAGGTGACAGAGGATCTGGTGTGACCTTGCAGGGTAGAAATAACAGTTACATTCAGGAAGACAGATAAGGATATGAAGACTTGACCCAGTATTGTTTCAGCACAGATCTGATATCAGAATCTTTTTGCCTTCTAGCTGTATTCTAGAAATATACCTTTTTTGTACAGTAGATTTAATTTGCAGAATTATTAAATTCAAACTCTGCTATTTTCAAAACTGCATCAGATAGCTAGCAACATTTAAAATGTTTTATCACTGTCCAGAACCAGAGATTTTACTTCTCCCTTCCCTTTGGTGATGCACCTATATTTCAAGAAGGAGAGAAGTGACATCATCTGCTCTATCTTCCCTGGAAAACCTGTGGCAGAATTTAGTGCTTAAGTTGCTCCCCAGATTCTTATTAATGCAATTGCTGCCCTGTCTGGAGCTACTGGCAGCAGAAACTCTTCCTGCTTTTTTTTCCCAATCACCAGCAATGACAAATAGTCCTGCATAAAAGATCAAATGCTTGACGCAACTAGATAGTTTTATTTGACCCTAACAAATCCTCAATTAAGATACTGAAAACCAGTGCATAGTTGTCAGGATCAAATTACCGACCAACCTTGCAGATGATTGCAATTTGGCTGATACTACCAGACAGTGTCAGCTACACTCTTGGAAAGTCACACACACAGCTGGAGAAGCATCACCATTTCATATTGCTGTGGATGCTTAAATTCCATTAATTACAGTGGTGTGGATTGTTCAAAGTTAACTGTATATTGTAAGCCCCACTTCTGGATGCACTGATTGCTGCTGGGCATGCCGTAAAATCATTTTTCATTCGTGATCCCATCTTTTGCTTTAAGAGCTTTGAAGAACAGAATTTCAACAAAATATCTAATAGGAGCTTTGGGTATTCAAATTAAACATTTGAAGACTCATAAGCAAATTAGAGTAAACAACTATAAATCCTTGTCTCCTTTAAAGCAGAAGTCACATTTCAGTAGTCTCTCAATATCAAAACCAAGAAAACTGCATTACTAACTGCATAAAGGTGCAGTGAAAAGAAATTGACATTGTAAGAGAACAGTATGCTTACAAGACACTATATCCCACTGTTTGAAGTAATCTCATAAGGCAAGGACTAATGAAATTCCCCCAAAGCCTGTCTAAGCACAGTGCCACTCCTTTGTTTGCAGGGAAAGGAAGACAACCTGGTCCTGGGGAATGCAGTTGAAACTACAGAGCTGAGGAGGACAACATTCAGAGTTGGTTCCAGGGCAAGAAAGACATTATCAAGTATACACTGTCAATCAGTGATACTAGGACACCCCTCCATTCTGAATCCCTTCCTTAATCACTGCCAGGACTCTACTGGTTACAGACAGCAATTCTATCAGACCATTGACATACAAACTGTTCACCAAAAGTGTGTGCATACATATTTGTGGGCATCCATATACACATACTCATCTAATTTATACCCTGCTAAGAATGAAGGAAATTCATATGGTGCATCATGGCATTTTGCTCAGAATAAACATCAGCGATAATAAGTAAAAAGAAGAGAGGACAAAACAAAAAAAAAAATCTACTGAAAAAGTATGACCTAAAGTAAACAAAAAAACCAGACTATCAGCATTACAGAGTGTCTAACCATTCCTGTCTATTACGTTTTGGTGGGCACACTATGGCAGTCTCAGAGCACATGAAATGAGTTCAGTTTAGATGAAAAAAAAACTTTCAGATGCCCTTAGGAATGCACCTTACATGCACATGCCTGTAGGCAGGAACAGATTGGATCAGCCCCAATGTTAAACCCCACAGGTTGTGGTGCAAACAGGGGGCTCACTCTGCAGATCCACTCTTACTGCATAACACTGCTTGCCTCTGCAGCCACTGACATAGATTATGCTGTTCTTCCACTCTATCAGGAAGAAATAAGACAACAGATTTGATAGATTCTTAATGTCTTGCCAGTTCATATGTCCCCACTTGTCCCCTCACAGTGCCAGCTTGGTATAGAGTCTTTGGCAGAACACAGCCCGCCTCCATGCTGTCACATATGGGAGAAAGTGCTAACATAGTGATCTATATTTTGGTGGAAACAATCCTTTTAGGGCTGGAGACCACTGAAACCATCATACAGTACTTGCTAGCCAAATTCATGCACATACCAAAAAAAGTCTTGCAACCTGTTGACAAAGGTTATTCTTCCAACTGCAAAACTAGTTACCATGAAACTAATCCATGATCACTTGGCTCCTCACAAAATCCACTTCACAAACATGAATTCAGACTCCTGAAGTATCTAATACTGGATACCAAACAGAATAGGATCAGAGGATTTTTGACAACCAAAGACAATACATTAGAGATGGAATTTATTCATACATCAACAGCTGCCCAGGGAGGTCATGGAGTGTCCCTCTCTGGAGACATGAGACCTTCCAAACCCACCTAGATGTGTAACCTGCTCTAGATGACCCTGCCTTGACAGAGGGATTGAACTAGATGATTTCCCGAGGTCTCTTCCAACCCTAACAAATCCACGATGAATGAAACCCTTCGGTGTTACCAGGGTGCCCTGCCAGAAAGGTTGATAGTGATATATCTAGAATTAACCAAATTATATTAGGACATGACCTTATTAGATCTCAATTAAGCGGATTCCTGACACATTAGATAATTTGCAAGAAAACAAATCAATTCTGGAATAGGTAGAGAGCAAGCATGAATGCTCAAAAATGGTCTTAAGGACTGGATGTTTAAAGATTACATTTTTCCTAATACAAAGTGAGTAGAGCATTTCAGGTTATTATAATTCCTGGTGTATTTTTTATAGGCACAGTGTACTTTGTCATACTCCTACTCTTCCATTTATATTTTGCCTATATAAAACACGCCATATACTCAGAAAAAAATAATTCTAATTAAATATTTTGAAGCTTAATTGGATTACATATGAGCATCCTGTAATGGAGACCAGCCAGGCAAACACTGGGCTCCAGAATCTATTTATACAATCAATATCTCAGAAAGATCCCTTTGCCTTCATTTTATATACATATATATATATATATATATATATATATATACACACACACACACACACACGTATGGATTTCCGTACTAATCATCTCCTCTTGACAAAATAAACAGCAGAAGAAGATAAATAATCCATTTTTTCTTTTAAATTCATTAAAAGCTGCAGATTGAAGAGGCAAAACCAAGAATGTACTTCAGAATGTCCACAGTTTTTCCTTTAGCTCAGTCTTTTTAAATATCAGTAACTTCTATTCAAAACAATTTCCTTGCAATGAAAGCATGTTTTCATCTAATTAAGAAAATATAACAACTAGGTTTAAGTTTCATTTTGTATAGTTAAAGTTTCAACCATTTAATATCAGCTAGTTGTTCAATATTTATGAGTGGAAAAGGTCCCAAATTAAACACATATTATACTACTCAGGCAGCAACTTGCTTACAAATGACAAAGGTTCAGGGATGCAAACCAGTATTTGCTTTCATTTATGCAAAAGGTTTTTCTGCTACTTCTTAAATAGATACAGCTAAAGGCAATTTAAATAAACTGTCCCATTCATGTCTCTGAGTTCATTACTGGGGAGAGGAGAAGGTTTAAAAACAAGAATGGCATTTTAAGACAGCAGCTCTTGGTCTGCAATGGCCTTGAGAGTCTGGGAATTCCTCTAAGGACCATCTAGCTCTATCATTTAAATCCTACTAAAATAAAGGCATCATTTACAGGAACAGAGATTTCACAGGGTGCTCTGAAAATACAATCAAACCTGTGTGATTGTACAGTAGCTCTAAGTAGCTCTCTAAAACACTGAAGTAGCACTTGAAAAACTCCTCAGAACAAATACAGCAGCACTTGAAAAGCACAATTTGCCTTCAAAGTTAAGTACAGTATAAGGCTCTTGACTTGGTTCTTAAGTTTGTTGATTCAACACAGGGACAGGTGAGTGTTCGACAGAATCAACACACCACTGACCCAGCAAAATGCTTTATTCTACATCTTCTATGGAGCAAAGGAAATCAAAGCAGACTAAGTTACACCCTTTAAGACCAACAAATGGAAGACTCACCATAAGCAGAATCAAAAATGTCTTCAGCCCCATGTTTTAATGGTATACCATTCCTTCAAGTAAATCAGTAGGCAAAATTAACCTCACAGATTTGATCATGAGCACTTCAGGTTTTTCCAACCACCCTTCAACAGTCGCTGTACAGAATAAGCAAATCATTCCAGCTTGGTGCTAACATCCATGCAATTTCAGAAAATCCTAAGAAAATCCTCTCTTTTAACTTCATTTGCAGAAAAATATTTCAAAGCACTGTATTAAAAAAGAATAAAGTAGGTACAGATATGAAGACTCTTTAAAAGTGTCAATATTCACCTTAAAGAACCTTTTAATTAACTAGCTTCAAAATAACTTTGAAATTTAAATACTCCTTCCTTTACCTCTTTGAAAGAGTAGAAGTAATTTCTTTCGGTGTTTTCATTTAAAAAAATACATTTTCTACTCTATTTTAGGGGCAGCACAGTAATTCTGAAGGCTTTGGGGATGCCTTTTTTTTTTTTTTTTAAATATACTCACCACCTCCCCCCAGTCTCCTGAAGACAACACGGTATTAGGCCATGGGAAAAATGACAACACGAATAATCAAAAATGACAATCTGAATAATCAAAACTCTGGTCTCTAACTTTTAACTCTACAATCTCAACTCCAGCATTTGCACCTACAATCTCAACCACTATGCATCAGTATGAATTTCTACTAGAAACTGGACACTAAGGAAGAAAAGAGCGACTCTGTAATCCTAAAACCCACCCCAGAACCCTTCTGAAAACAGCAGTAATATTTGCTTTTTGCCTGCATCACCGCAATAGAGGAAATGAAGGATTAAACAACTCCAGAGCAGGCCTGCGTGTCAGGCTTGCTCACTTTTTCTTATCAGACCCCTAATGACTGGGGACAGCGGTGTCTCAGCTTAGGACAGTTTGGAGGTTGACTGTGCTGCCTGCCACATTCATGCCACAATAATACAGACAGAACTTCAATCATCAGCTCGAGAATTTTTACAAAGTGTAACCATATGGGTTTTGGCTTATCAAAGCGTACCGCTTTATCCTGAAGTACCAGACCAGAAATCAGAAGCTGACTGTCAAGCATGTGAGGCATCCAGCAGTGATGGCTGTGCTACAACCTGAAGTCATTGCACTGAACATCAGATGCCTGGATGACCTCACTACATTTTTGGATACTCCTCATGCTCCTCAGGGTACATACCTGTCCATCAGATCACCAATCTGCCACAGAATCACATCAAAAGAGAATCACGAAGGACTTCAAAAGATCATCTGCTCCAACCTCTAATGGGAAAGGGATCCAACATGAGATCATCCAGCACACTGTCCAGCCACCTCTTGAAAATATCCAGCAGTGGGGGACATTGTTCCAGGGATTGCTAGACCACCAAAGAGATTGTTCTCAAAATACTCACTTCTAAAAAGATTTTACTTTGATACTGGTACAGCCCTGAGAACTCCAGCAGAGAGCAAGCAAGTGCTTAAAAGAATCACAGCCTTTATCACAACAATGCTTCCATTTAAGACAGCAGGCAAACCTTAGCTAGGCTGGCACATTGGCAAAGTCTAGAGCTCCTCCTGCTGCAAGAATTTCCATGTTGAAACCAAAGTATTATCAAACGACAAACTACATTCCTACTGACTGCATTGCAACATAAGCTGCTGGCTTTACTGGCAGGGAACTGAAAACTTGCTGCAACACTAACCTGATCTGTTAATTCTGGGCATAGAAGCACCACATTTTTAAACCTGAGAGTACTCAACAAAAATACATTGTACTTGCTAAAGATTTCTGGGACCCTTATGCAAATATTTCACAATGTGTTGAACACACCAAAGATAATTCTAATTTGAACCATTATCACAAAATCAATACTTACTACTACTGTTCCATAATACCTTTCAAAAAAGCTTTCACTAACTTAAGTTTCAAAAGTCTAAAAAGTTATGCTCACTTGCAGGCTGGATAAGCATGTAAAATATAACATGGAATTAATCAATAAAAGTAATCCCAAATGCCAAGTTCTAATTTTCCACTTGCCATTTTAATTACATAGCATTAATAAAATAATAGTCCCAAGCCCTAGGAACACAATCCAGTGTTGACTTTGAATAACACTTGGACCATTCTGAAAATTAAAATCTGCTTTTTAAGCTATGACAAATATTTTTTTAGAATAATTAAGAGGTTTAATACAGTACAAATCTTCTCTCTTTTCTTCTCTAGACCTCCCTTTTCTACACCAGTCAACATTTTTAAAAAGTACTTTACCAAAAATATTTACACATTCACGTAAAGACAACAAAAACTTAACATTTGCTCCTGAAATGTCCTACTCAAACATTAAAGCTGTATTTGGAGCACATTTTGCATTCCATTATCCAGGATACGCTCATTCTCCATCTCAGAATAAATAGGGAGGATTTAAATATACTTATTCCATAACTGTGCTTATCAACAAATAGTTTTTACTTTTGGGAGACAGAATCGCACTGAAACTTTGGCCAACCTCTCTCGCTGTGTCACCCTCAAATGGTAAGGCAACACAGTAGTAAAGGCAACAGTGTGAGGACTTGTATAGGGAAAACCTAAAAGAGAAACTACAAACAATAGTAGAAAAATTTAAATAAAAGGTTATTTTTGTCTTTCCATACATTTTCACCAAATCAAGTTACTCTACAGGTACCTCTTAAAATAGACAGCTTACAGAAACTCTTTATTCTACAAGGATGACGTAGTGAAGTTTTTCAATTTGCCACTCCAAGAAACATCATAGACCACAAAAGCTTTTCTTCTTTCCTCCACACAAATTTGAGTGGCTCCAAATAAATGTTTGTTGTGAAACAGATTTAAACAAGCCAATGCAAATAACATATGTTCAATTTCATTGTCATTCATTTTGGCTGGATACAGAAAAACAAGCATCTGTATACTTTTAGCTTAAAACAGATAATCACATGGAATTTATATTATGCTCATTAGTCTCTTTCCGCCTGCATTTTAATCTCTGAAATTACCTTATTCTTCAAATAACTGTACTGAGTTGTACTTGTTTTTTCCATTCACTCCAGACAACATATAAGACTGGGCACGCATTGCTCACAGAAGGACTCACATTTTCTGCATATTCCTGACCCTGCTATGGCACAGACACAAACCATTCCACCTTTTCCTTTCACTGGAATCCTTGTCAGTATCTAATTTTTAAACGGATCAACTGTGAGCATTGAAAACATTAAAAATTATTGTTATTCCCCTTGAGAATATCACTTAATATGCAAGTGCTTATGCAAATTATGTACTTTTTATTTACTGCCCTAGACAAACCTAAAGGGAATAGGTTGTCAGTGACAGCTTTGTTCCTCAGTCACGTGCTCAGCCCACTCATTAGGGGTGGCTGAGCACTGCACTTAGACTGTCATTCAAGAAATAATAAAGGATCTCTTGGGATGTATTGCCGAGACAAGTATACTCATGGAGTCTTCATAAACTACAAAATCAAAAATTCAATTATTTCCTTAAAATCTGAAGAAGCAAAGTGCTTTAAAACTTCTGGGTTATTTGAAGTACATCTTCACATTCAAGTGAATGCAAGGAAATGCAGCCTTAGCTGCTTCAAGCTGGCTGCTACCACAGCCATTGAGAAGCACTTCTGAAGTGAGAATGATCACACTTTTGATATCACCATTTTTAAGACACAACCTTTAAACTTTCCTGCTTCAGATGCAAGTACCAATTCTATTTCAAAACCACGAGGTACAGGTCAAATGAGCTGAACATGGCTAAGATGCAAGTTCATGCACCAAGATTAACACTTTCTGAGAAAGTCCTGAGTCCTTTTTGGGCAGTTTAAAGAGACAGACTTTGGACTGTTGGACTGTTGAGAGAGAGAGAGAGAGATGCTTTCAAATTTCAAGCCATTCACATATGAGCATACTTCGTTTAAGTGTTAAAAGATTCTAGCAAAAGTCAATGCACATGCAGCAGATTGTCAGCCTCATCATTTAAGCATGTAAGACCAGACAGGCTTTCCAATTTATGAGTATTCCAATTGCCAAGGCCAAGGTATTGTTTTTATTTGCTAGATAAGTTGTAGTACTGCAGCCTTTGTCACAGAACTGATTCATAAACCTGATTTATGAAACCACTGAGTCACTTAGGAACAGAAAACAGGTTGGAAAAGACCTCGAACATCAAGTAAAACCATTAACCCAGTATTGCCAGGTCCACCACTAAACCATGCTCCCAAGTGCGACACTGAGATGTGTTTAAATACCTCCAGGGATGATGACTCCCCAGTTTCCTTGAGCAGCCTGTTCCAATGCTTAAAAATCCTTTCCAGGAAGATTTTTTTCCTAATAGCTAATCTAAACCCCAACTAGTGCAGTTTGAGGCCATTTCCTCTTGTCCATCAGCAGGACACCTTTCAGTAGACCAGGCTGCTCAAAGCCCCCTCATCCTGGCCTTGAACACATTCAGGGACAGCCACAACTTCTCTGGAAAACCTCTTCCACTGTCCCTCCACCCTGATGGTATAGATTTTTTCTAATATCTAATCTAAACCTACGCTCTTTTAGTCTGAATCCACTTCTCCTTGTCCTGTTCTTGCATGCTCCTGTAAACAGTCTCTCTCCAGCTTTCTTTTAAGGCCTTTTTATGTACTAGAAGGCCACTGTTAGGGCACCCCATGCCTTCTTCCCCAAGCTGAGCAAATCCAGTTCTCTCAGCCTTTCCCCACAGGAAAGGTGCTTCATCCCTCTTATCATCTGTGAATGCACTTAAGAGAAAAAAACATCCAAGCAGTAGCACATATGTTAAATA
>VWZN01006326.1:29162-47405 GCA_013396955.1 Regulus satrapa | reverse complement strand
AAGGGCCAGAAGGATTTGCTGATCTGCTCCTGGCCACACAGAAAGGCCTCTAACACTTCCAAAATCAAATTTTCTCTCCTTCTCAAGCAGTTACCTTTTTTCATCTTTGTGTCTACCCAAAAAATTTCATCCACCTTAACCTGTGTACTGCAATGCCTTCAAAACCACTGAAAAAATAATAAGCTCTTTTGTAGCTTCAAGAACAGAACAGTTCATCTCCCAAAAAAAACCACACTTATTCAATGCAGCACTTAGATGCACTTAGTTTGCCAATACCTACCTGTTTGGAGAGTAAGGGATGCTGCTTTTGTCTAACCTCATTCTGTGCTGAATGATCTTAAAAAAAAAAAAAAAAAAAAAAAAACCCTCCCCCCCATCCCGACATTTCAAAANTTAATTTTAAAAAAAAAAAAAAAAAAAAAAAAGCACCTTCCCCCCATCCCAGACATTATCAAAAACCATCTCTACAGTTGTCTACAACTTGTCACTCTGCCTACAGCAGTTAGCTGTCAAATCCAGGTCTGGGACAGCTGGCGCATTACTCTGACTACACAGCTGGGATTAGCAACACTTCTTGATTTGAAGCTCAAGAGGGAATTCTTGGATAGGGTTTTGTTGTTGTTTGTTTGTTTGAAGAGTCTTTCAACTAAAGTTTTAAGTGCTTTCATCAACAACCCATCTATTAGAATAACCTAATTAGTCTAGACCCAGTATTTAGAAGTGATGCCTGCTGTGTAGGCAGCTAGCCACCAAAGCTTCCCGATACAAGCACAACCCATTCATATCTTAGAATTCATTACCGATTTGGGGGGTTGCCAAGTCAGTATTAAAAGTGACAGATGTTCATAAAGTAATGTCTAACAACTGCAGCAGCTTTCTGATAAAACAGAAAGTAGGTTTCCACTGGCTTAACTGCCATTAGCATATCCAACACCAAGTAAACAATACAAAAAAAGGTGCAGTATTAACAATTCACACATTTTAAATTAGCTCACATCCCCAAAAATCTAAAGAATTCTAACTGCCACTTGGTACACTCCCATTTTGGTTTGAATATCAGTGTGGTTTTGCCTTCTCTCTTGAATTTTATTATCCCTACATACTTTTTCTTATATCCTTACTGCATATGTCGTTTGGGTGAACAATACCTTCTCTGAAATTTGCCTAGAACAAAACAAAAACATAAAAACTCAAATCCCTTCCCTCCCTGTGAGTAATCAGAGCTAATGCTTAGCAAAAGTTAGGTGACTTCTGCTGCTCCTGGCATACAGTGAGCATTGCAAAAGTTCCAGCTACTAACCATAACCACATATACTGAAGGAAAATCACATTGTTTGAATGACTCAAAAGGGATGACTTGGATTTCCTCAAGTCTAGCTACTCACTACTACATACAGCCTTCATCATACATCCTCCACTTCTCAATGTACATCTGAAAATAAGGTGGATTGCTTATGTTACAATAATTTCTGCAGAGTGGTTCAGGAACTCCTACCACTGTTTGGAATGAATAGGAAACCTTCGAATTCAGCCTTGCTTTTGTACAAAAATTACCTCAATATGGTATCAGCGCACTCTCCCTTCCTGAAAAGCTGATGACGAACATTCAGACTAAATACAAGACTGGCAAAATCCACAGATTCATCATTCTGCACAAGGAAGACTGACTGGTGAGAAATTCTCTCTTCCATATCAGCTAATTCCTGCATTTGTGACAAGAGTCAGCACTAACAAAAACAACATAAAGGAAGTATGAGAGAAGGGAACACAAAGTGAGGCACAGCTCATGTACAAAGATACATTTATTCTATAACCTCAACAAGAGCAGTTTAGGACTATCGACGCAGCCCCTTGTCTGAAGATAGGAGAACAGCAGAAGCACTGTTCCTGGACAAGGAATCTCCATCATAAGCCATTGATACAGGCAGGATAGAAGGACTTTCAAAAACTCCAAAGATAAAACCTAAAGCTTTTCTGTGCTATTTACAAAAATAGTAAATAAAAAAGGTACATTTTAAAAGGCTGAATGCACTGTTCAAACTCATAGATTACCATGAGACCTAAGATTTCACCTTCAACAGTTTCCTGCCGTTTTGCAATAGCAAAGACCCAGCTCATAAATACCAGACATTAAAGTACACAGAACTGCTCGATGAATTTTAAGTAACCTATGTGTAAACAAAAAAAACCCAACAACTTTTATACAGCATGGAAATTGAGCTCATAGAATTTGCTCAGAGTAAACAAATGAAATAGAGGAAAACAAACAAGTTGCAGCTTTATAGTTAGAAATAACCTGGTTTCTCCCATCACCTTAAATGTCCTTAACCACTGCATAAGCTCTCATGACTGAAGAACTTGAGTCACCATACATTAATATCACCATGCTCAAACACAGAGCTACACTTGTGAAAAACTTCAAGTCACCCCTATCTTAACAACTGCTTTGTTCTTATGTTGAGCCACCTCATTAAACATTCTCAAGGTAAACCCTGGCCAATGACATCTATAAAGGCAGTACAAAGCTCTGAGAGCTTCGCACCTCTTTCCAAATGTATTTACAGTTTTCAGCAACATATGGCACTTTTTGTGTGAATCACAAATGCCTGCCCACAACATTTCAAGGAGGATGAAATTCTAAGGGAATTGATGAAAAGTGTAAGAGAATTAAGAATATGGAGTTTGGGTTCACTTTTGAAACAGATTTCATAGTTGCGGCTTTCGAAAATTACACACTCAAAACTATTTCACTGATTTTCTGGCAACATTTTTAGCCTAGCGTGCTGCTTTTGACTGGAGTAGAGTTAATTTTTTCCACAGTGGGTAGTATGGGGATATTTTTTGGATTCATACTGGCAACAGTGTTGGTAACACAGGGATGTCTTAGTTACTGTGGAGCACGGTTTGCAGAGAGTTAAGGCCTTTCCTGCCTCTCGCCTCACTCCATCAGTGAGTGGGTTGGGAATACACAGGGAGTTGGGAGGGGAAACAGCCAGGACAGCTGACCACAAGTGACCAAAGACATATTCCATACCACATGGCATCACATTCAGCTTATAAAGCTGAGGGACCAAGAAGGATGAGGGGAGATTTGCAGTGATGATCTTTGCCTTCCCAAGTCACTGGTATGCATTACAGAGCCCTGCTCTCCTGGAGACAGCTGAACACCTGCCTGCCTGTGGGGAGTGGTAAATTAATCCCTTGGTTTCCTTCACTTGCAAGGACTGCTTTTGATTTACTTGTTAAAACTATCTTTTATCTCAACATGGAGATTTTTTCACTTTTACTCTTTTGATTCTCTCCCCTTTTCCACTGATGTGGAATAAGCAAATGGCTATGAGGTGTTTAGTTGCTAGCTGGAGTTAAACCATAAAATCAGTAACTCAGTTTTTAAAGTTAGAATAGCTAATACAAGTATTTACCTCCCAAATATATACTGAACATCCATATGAATTTATATTTAATCTTGCTAAAAATACTTTAATGTAGATTTGAGCCTTCCTGCTACAAAAATGATAAAAAAAATTAGTTGGGAGTATGTCTTTTAGAAGCACTGCATTGCTGAGATGATTAACTGAAAAGAAGAGCTAATGATTCTTTAGCTGTAAAATCTTTATAGACATATTTGTGTGTGCAGAAAAATTGGATTTGCTCTCTTTTTTCTTTCTTTTTTTTTTTTTTAATTTCACCTAGCTTCGTTATTGCCATCAGATTTGAGAGAGCAGAAGCAGCAGTTTAAGTACTATTCCTCAATTTTAAATGTTTAACTCCTTGCCATTAATGCCCCTTTGTCTCAATAGGTGCGTGCCTTCAGAGTCACCATATAACTTATCAGGAATTAGGTAACAGAGCCACCTCCTCAGGAGAGAAGGAATACAGTAGCATTTTGCTCCTGAAAAAAGCTAAAGCAGCAGACAGAGATGAGGAAGAAGAGATGTCTCCTGTCAGGGCAGCTCAGTGCCAGAGGGCAAGTGCCACTTTCAGCCCTTATAGCCCGAACTGTGAGGCAGCAGCCATGAAACAGTCACTGGGCAAAGCCCCGACCCTGGCCACTGGAGCCTCTCACTGCAGCCTGGAGAGTACAGCCCCTGAGCCCATCCTGCTCCTGCCTCCCACCACCTGCTGCACCAACTCGGCAGCCAGCGTCTTGCACAAGCAGGAAACGAGCCCTTTTCTAGATTGCCTCCTAAGGTCCAGACAGGCAGAAAATCATAACGTAAAATAAAACCTCTTCCAAGGTACTTCACATCCTTTCTTCAAGAAAGTATCTGAGGAACTGCCTGGGTCTGTAGATATTACAGTCCAGAAGTCCCAACACCAGAGAATATAATGTGAGGCACAGGAAATCAGAGATGCCTGATCCAACACACAGGCAAGGAATTAATCTAGCTGAAGACCCAAAGGAGCAGGACAAGTGCAAGAAGTTTTCAACTACATCAATTACCTCCTATCCCAACGCCAGCACCGTGTGGATGCCAACTCAGTTCTATCTATTTCGGAGACCACAGCATTCATGCTACATTAAGCTGAGCATGTAACAAGAGCGTAATTTGAAACATATTTTAAGTATTATTTCACTAACTAAAGAAAAAAATGAAAACAATATGCCAACACTTATATTTCAATGAGATGCTTGTGCTTGGTAAAGACTCAAGCTAAAAACACATTCCAATTCTCAAATGTTTTTCCACTAAAATAATGTTTCTCAAACCACTATTTACGGGTTAGCCTCTTTTCGATTTACCAAGTAAATATTCCATTATAACTGTCTTGATTTTAATCACTAGCACCTATTCTACATTACATTATTAAATGTTTTAGAAAAGTATTATTGCTTGTAAGTGCTTCAAAAGTGTTCAAAGGAAAAATAAAATATGAATGTTATTTTTTCCAAGCATAAAAGATAAGCAGTAACAGAGAAATTTCAAGATTCATTATCTTCAATGATCCACTGAAAAATTAATCTGTACTAAAAAGAATAAAATATTTCTTGAAAATGTAGAAAAGTCAAAGAAATTTATGTTTTAAATTTCCCATGCTAAAAAGGTATTGTGAAAGTAGAGCCACAAGAACAAAACTAGTTAATGAAAACATAAAATTTCCTTGGCTTACAGTAAATGTTGATTTTGCAACCAAAGAAAAATTACCTGCAGATGTGGTACATAAAATGTTTCTCTTTAAGGCTTGCCTTATTAAGATAATTATAATACTTGAACCGGCAAGGACCAGAAATTTGACTCAAGTTCACTCAGTCAAAACACAGAACCTTCAACTCCCACGCTGCCCTTTCCACACCTAAGGAACTATGGGAGGCCTTCCAAATTGCTTTTGCCAACGTTCAGCAACAAATTGTCCATAAGCTAGAAGCTGCCTTAATTTGCATTTGCACACTGCATTTTCAATTTATATCATGTCATTCACCTCCTCCATAACATTATCACATTTTCTTCTCACACTCTTAACTGTGCTAAAATAAAGTCTCTCTTGCAGGCCAAAGGAGTTTTTGCTAGAATATCTTTATTCTCTGCTGCTATCCTCTTATTATGTCCCCTGTTGTCTTTATTCTTCAATCCCATACCCACATCTTCAATAGGTCCATACAGAACATACAGGCCATACGGAGCAGGCAAAGCAATTTATCTGGATCTAGCCAGCATCAGCTACATGAAGATTTTGAGCAAGAGGAACAAACACACACATAGCTCAGGCAAAGGAGAGAAACCACCCTGCATCCAAATATATGGAAAACCACCACAGGAATGGTGTGGTAATTAAGAATGAAAAGATTGCTAAGACTTCCCCACTAGGCTAGCCCAAAGACATTTATACTTAATTTGTTTTTTACTGGAATAAAGCTAGAGGCTGCAGTCCTAATTGGTTTGATGGAGAATTTTATCTCCAGAGGATGCAGCTGTTGCTTTATCCAAGATGGGAGAGATCAGCCTGCAGAAGGTGAGAGATTCCATCCCAGTTGGGACACCAACAGTACAACTCCTCAGAGCTTGGATAAACCAGACTGATGGAAACATGGAATATCTGTTCTATGCAACCAAGCAGATTTACCTAGCTCCTGGTCAGTCAGCAGGTTTTTACTCCAAAACAGTGTACGCATTTTATCTTTCTGAAATAGCCATTAAATTATGATCAGCAGAATGTTAGTGATACTGTAATAAATTATACCAGGACTAACTTTGGTTAATAGCTGATGAATCACCACCCAAAAATTTTATTTGCAAATTATCAAATTATCCCATCTGAAAATTACACAGCTCAGACACGAATTTAGAAATGTGCCTCAAAATATTGTTTAAAATGTGCACAGGTATTCTGCTAAGCAATGCTTTTAGTAGCAGATGTCTGTACCAGAGAAGCCCCTATACAATAAAGAATAACTCTCAAAGTTTTAATTTTGCTGACAAATAGAAGACTCCAGATACATACTTGATAGATACAAATACTTGATAGTTGGTCTGCATTATTACTATTTCAGGAAGCAGAACTTCCTTTAAAAATTAGTGTTGTATAATTTCTAGTAGTATTTCACAATTTAAGCATTCAACTTTCAGAATGCTTATCCAAAATTATGTCATACTTATAAATATTTTCAATGCTATCATTCAGTAACCATTCAGGGACTAATGATTTTAAAGGAAACTCTGACATTTTAATAATTTACAAATCCTATAGATTCAGAGAATATTGATTAAAATTAGGCAGACTTAATGCAGAGTATTTTGCTCATTCACCCTTGTCTATGAAACTGCTGCAATATATTAAATAAGGCTATAAATCAGCAATAAAGGACAATTAAAACTGAGGGTATTACTGCAGGCTTGAGTAACCTACTAGGACTATTAAATTAGTAAGATTTTAGTGAATTATTTCAAGTAATACAAGTTGTACTCTAATATTTCTTGACAAACAAGACCAGGCATCTCTCTAAGTCATTTTGGGTCTATTCAACTCGGAGATTAAGCACACGTCTCATTTCAGTCTGAATTCACACCAGATGCTGAAACCTGAGCATGTAAATAATAGTCCAGCCTGCTCAGAGCACAAATCATCAATAACATTGAAAGATTACAGAATCACAAAATTTCCTGAGTTGGAAACTCAGGAACTGAACTCTCAAGGATTAATCCAACTCCTGGCCTGGCACAGGACCATACCCAAGAGTCACCCCGTGTGCCTGAGAGCATTGTCCAAACATTTCTTGAGCTCTGGCAGGCTGGTGCTGTGCCCACTGCCCTGGGGAGCCTGTTCCAGTCCCCAAACACCCTCTGGGTGAAAAACCTTTCCCCAATAACCAATCTAAACCTCCCCTGAAACAGATTCAGGCCATTCACTGGTCACCACAGAGAAGAGATGGGTGCCTGCCCCTCCTCTTCCCCTCATGAGGAAGCTGCTGACTGCAATGAGGCCTCCCTCAGCCTCCTCTTCTCCAGAATGAACAGACCAGGTGACCTCAGCCATTCCTTGTATGGTTTCCCCTCAAAGCCTTTCTCCACCTTTGTTGCCCTCCTTTGGACACAGCTGGAAAAGCTGCTGAATTATGAACCACTCCCACCAGACCTGGGGAAGCCTTTCCTAGCTCAAATCAGGCTCCTTTCAAATATCTTTAATATAAATGTTCAAAGCAGGTTTCCTACTCTTCTACCATCTTTCTACTTAAGATTCCTATTTACAAGAGTAACAAATGCCAAGAGGACGGATTGTGAACATCAAAAGTACCATTACTTACAGTGGTTCAAAAGCATCTCAACATGTCAAATTTTCCACAGAAGCAAAGCCCAGCACATCAGAATCACAGTTTACCAATAACTCTGAGACTTCTAGCTATAGATTTCTAAAAAATTAACCTAAGCATCACAGGGCTTAGCACAAATACCTGGAGTGCTGTCTTATAGGTATGAGAAACCCAAAAACCTACAGTAATTTTTTCATAAACAACAGAAGTTTCCAGTAAGCTGGTAAAAATGCAATGGAAATAGAAATCTTCATAGGGGAATCTGAAGACATATGTGGAGCCAACAGAAGGGTGCTAAAGCAGCTAACCTCAAAAAGCAATGAATAGTCTAAATCTATGACTGACCTACACAGCTGGAGTTTAATGTAAGGTAATGGGTTTTTACAAAGGACTGCCTGAAAAGCCTCTGTTGCACAGTTTAAACTAGTAAGCAAGTAATGAGTGTTCTACTCAAAAATAATAAAGCCAGGAGAATGAACTTTTCTGCAAATTCAAAAAGCAGTTGTCCAAGAAGACACGTAAGTTTGTCTGTCCTTTTTTGCAGCACACAGAAGCAATAACCTGAATAATAGGACTTCTAAAAACTACATAAGAAGTAAAACTGGAAATAATAAGCATACTTCAAAAAAATCAATTTTTAGTTGTATTGAAGTTACTGAAATTGCTTTCAAAGAAGATTTCTTAAAATTTTCTCTGCACTTCATAGAATGTGTTCTGTGATGGCTGCTCTGCATAAAGAGGCCTGAGGTACCATCAGCAGGTTTCATCTCCATTCATGGCTCTTAATTTTTTCTGACACTGGAATCTTGAAGCACTTTGGCTAACATCTAAATGTAGGCCTAGTTCATTTGTATGCAAATATGTTGCTCTTCATAAAAAATTATCACTTGCTCTAATTCAACTAGAAATACACAAGCACTCTGTTACTGGGATGAGAACCTAAAGCACTTACATTCTTCACAAGGAGATTTTATGGTATGTAATGCATCACAGTATTGACTTTTATTTAACTTACAAGTAAGTAACTTCTCTATTTTCTCTGCCAGACTGCTCGCTTTGCAACATGCCTCTAAGGAATAATGCTCTCTTCAGAGCCAGCAGGCTGCCTGGAGCAGCTTTCTTCTCTTGGACACAACACACCACTACAGCAGGAGCAAAGCAGGCTACCCCTAAGGGAAATGCCACCACAGAGCCAGGCAGCTTGCTTCATTGTTTCTTCCATCCTTTGGATATTTTTTATCTTGTTGACCCCTAAAAAGCTTCAAGGGGAGAAAGTCAACTTTTTAAAATACATTAATGTGAAAACATAAGAATAATAGCTAGTAAGATATGGTGAGAACAATGAGAAGATGTTTCATGCCAAAAAAAGCAGTACATAAATGTAAGAGTTGTGAAAAGTTCTCTCATAACACGTAACAGGAGGAAAGAAATCCCATTCAGAGAGAAAAGACAATGTAAGAGAAGCAATCTAGATAAATCATATCTCTAAAAATTAATTTTTATTTCTGTGAAGTCTAATAGGCTTTCTTCTCAACATCACAGAAGAAGATTCCAGGGGACTATGTCCTCATTTTGGTGCCTATTAAATGATGTTTCCTTGATCTGTGCAAGGCACAAAGTCCACATTACAAGGAACTACCATTCTCTGCTTCTTGGTAGAGACTCACCCATCATCATTAGTTAGGGAGATTTACCTTTGTCTCTACTTTCCTGCTTTTATCAATATGTACATATTCAGGTCATATGTCAGCTTAGTGCTTGTTTTCTGTGTTTGAGAGTGTAAGACAATTTCACTGTATGTAATAATAATGGATTGCAAGGCAAGCCAGATAGCTCAGACAGAATCATAGCATATAAAATTTCTTTCTATAGCCATGATATTTAAACAGCATGCTCTTCAATAGTCAGACTATCTCCAAGTCCTATTCAAGGCAGTCCCCTCCACATGCTTTTGCTCATTACAGTGTTTCAAGCAGTGATTGTGGAATACACTTGAGAAGTTTTAGGAGTCCATAAAACAAGGGATGTGGGAGCAGGGAGAAAGTGAGAATAATCCTAAGAACTCAGTAATGTAGTATTTTCCATGCTGAAACAGAAAATTCAAGAGCAGAGGAGAAGTCTGACAGTATGCAATATGTTTGACAAGTTGATTAAAATTAAAGTATAAACAAAACGAAGAAAAAATATTATTATTATATATTATATTAATCTTAGTTCTCAAAATAAATAATGATCGAAGTTGAACAAGTATAGCTTTTGAATTGCCAAATGCAAAAAGCAATTTCATAAAATTAACATTAGAAACAAAGTTTGTAACCAGGAAGTACTTACAGTTTTTGCAACATCAATACTGCTAATGCTGTTAAATGCACTTTAAAATAATAATTTCCATAATGTTAACACAACACCTAAATAATGTCTATCTGCTAATGGCTCTATACATTAGAGCTGACCTTTTTTTTATGCATAAGAACATTGTACTTATCTAAATAAACCCCTGAGTTACACCACCAGCTAAAAATCCTGACATATAAAAGTAAAATTCATAAACAGAGCAGCCAGTGACTATCTCTTTAAAAAATGAGCTAGGAAGTTCACAACAAAATTGCAGTATCTGCCAAGGTCTTTCACATTATCCAAGGTTTCTCTTTTATACAGCAAAGATAATGCAGAAAACAGATTTTTCTTTCACATGTGTTGTCACAAAATGACAGAGACAAAGTACACATGCATCTAAGGGACAGACACCAAGAAAGGGAGAGTGAAACTGAGCCACAAGTCACACTGTTGGAAGGATTAACACTGGATGTGTCACACTTCACCCCATAACCTCTTCTACAGTTAGGCTGAGTATCTCACACATTCATGAAAAACAATGAAAATCCCACAAATGCGCTTCTAGTCCATCAACAGTTTAAATAACCTCTGTTCTTTTTGACCAGTTACTTTCCCTTGGTACAAAGATGATTGTGGCAGCCCCACCTGTAACCAGAGGCCAGGGCACTACATCATGACAGAGGATATTCAGAGCCAGCCTAACACTTCCCTTTGCTCCTTCTTCCATTGGAGGGATATGGGTAGAGACAAGGATGAGGAAGCAATGGTGTCTCTAACAACAGCAATTCAAAAACTGAAACTAAACCTAATGTTTCCATTTACAAAAAACAGCCTGGAGCTCAATAATCACAGCAGGACTGCTTTGCTGTTGATGAGAAGCCCAAAGCAAGAATAGTGAAATTGCATGATCAATTATACACATTAAAAGCATAAATGCGAACTGAATTCACTCTTTGTGGGCATACTCATAAATGTCCAATTAGATGACGAATAGGTTTTAGAAAAAATCCTCCTAACTGATGCAGCAGCGTATTCACTCTGCAGGCTCTCCTACTATTAATTAATGCACTGCCTCATTCTAGAAATGCAGCAAACTGGTTCCTGAGTCCTTTCTAGAAGGACACTGCAACATGCAGCACCGGGAAAACTGCATTCACACTACTCAGTACTTATCACACCCCAGAATACTAATGCTTTAAATATGAACTGATCCAGCTTGATGCAATAATAATCACTGCAGAACTTCTATCCAGAAAATAAAGAAATGAGGGAAAAAAACCCAAAACTGTTGCATGTTACCAATTTTGTCTTAACATCCAGAAAATGAGGTGCTGAGTTATGTCAAATAAAAAATACACAATGCCCAAGTCTTTTTATGTAATGTCTACTGTGTTGCATTTCTGTAACAAAATCTTAAAAGTTAATATGGTTAGTGACAGAAACCTTTATTCTATAATTCTTACTAAAAACAGAATCCTTATATTTAAAGCATTTCACAATTTATCAACAATTTTCACAGTATCATATGGTAATAAACCCCACACAACTGTATGCATTGATCAAGTTAAGCAAAGTATGCTCTGCATTTTGACTTTCTAAAAACCACATATTTCACGACCATAGGCACTTCTGCAGGTGTTTATTTAAATATAATTTAAGCTCTTAATGACAGATCTTGAAACTTTTTCATTTTTTATTCTCAGCTGCTTAGAAGGGAAATTTAATATTTTGTTATTATGCCCCCAGGTACAGCAGCTTTCAGGCGATACAAGGTCTTTTGCATTTGCACACCAAACATGAACCACTAACTCTTACAGCAGTAGTTCTACTTTGTATCACAGAAAATAATGCCTGAGTTGCCTGAACATACACTAACACATAAATGTTTAATGCTGGAAAACTCTTTAAAAGTTACCCATTTGGTTACAAATTACTTTCTAAACCACTTGCACTTTTTATGAAATTTCTTCTGTTAATTCTTTTACCTGAAACTTTCACCGTCTACCATTTCCTGAAGAAAAACTTCCAACATATTAATAACAGCATGAAATTGTCTGCACATTTCAGCATGCAAAACTGTAGAAGCAGTAAGAAAGCCATGAGATAATCATTCTTTAAATAAGGCACAGATGTTTTATTCCACTTTGCTTTTAAAATGCAAATTTCTTTTCTACACGAAACTGAAATTTATTAGTAAATATAAGATTCTGCCAGGCCATGCCTGGGCAGAACCACTCAGGACTACAATAAGAGGAACAGAAACCTAACTCTGTTTCCATAGTTCCCAGATGAGACTGCAACCTTTTTCAGCCTCCTCATAGTAGAGAGTGCAGGCAGCAGTCAGATTACACAGATGGGCAACTGCTCATCTTTGACAATGACAGCTGATAAAACTATACCTCACTACATACTAAAGGAAAGATGTTGCTTATTAATGCAGCTAGTAGGATGATTAGCTCCAAGGTCAGGGTAAGTGTCCTATGTCAAGTAACAGCCCAGAAAAAGAAAGATTTAAAATACCAGTTGGAAAAATAAATACTTTGCTTAACAGGAGGCTCTCCTTGAATGCATCTANTTTACATGATTTCTTCTAAGGTGATGAAAGGGAAAGAAAGAAATGACACAGAACGTTATGGGAGACTTTTAGGAATGGGTTCAGAGACATGATGGAGTCCCTGAAATATTAAGAAACAAGAGGCACACACACACACACAAAAAAAAAATCCCAATATGCAAGTACCAAATCTGCTTTACAGAAATTACCAAAAAAAAATTTAAAACCTCCAGAACGCCTCTTACTGCAACACTGTATTTAAAGAATTAAAGAAAGAAATATTTCTCAGAACACCAAGGACAAAGAAATCAAAATTATAAAGCTACTCATCAAGGAAATGAAAGATTTACATGAGTATTTTCAATAAACCTTTTATAACCATGCTTTACAAGAAACATGTGTACTTCTCTCTCTCTCTCTCTGATACTGGCTCAATTCTTAATAGCAATAGTCCTGTTGAAAGTAAAAGTCATTGTTTGAAGGTTACATTCTTGTAAAGATCATTCTGCTATGATTTCTGTCGGGAAGTGGCTCATCGGGTATTACACTTCGGTTCCCAGTGCTATAAACCTTGGTTCTGCATCAAAATTATGACTGAAGGTGGCAGCTACTTAGAGAGGTACAAGCAAATTAAGAAGGGGTAAGGATTAAAACTGCCAAAATTCCCCTGGTTTCCGAGTCACATTATTCATAAATTAAAGCTAGTACAAGGATATTTCTTATGCAAGTAAAATTATGCTAACTGCATAAAATGATTAAAGCTAAGCCACACCACTTATCTTTTGGGATTATTTCTGACCTCTGATACAAATGCACAACACATCCGACTTGAAGTGAGTATTCTGCTAAGAGGAGAATTTCCTCTTTTCCTTTCCTCCTTCTTTGGAGCAAGTCCACTAAAAAATTATTAAGATTCATGAGCCTTACTATAAAGTGCACTTACCGGTGCCGGATTCTCTTTAGCTTCCACGCCAAAAACATCCCGTTGTTTCACTGTCAGCAAATCAAGACCTTCAGTATCATCCTCATCGTCATCATCATCATCTTCAAAGAATGGCATGGAGTCCGAGTTGGGTACATGAACTTCTTTTTCTTCCTCCTCCTCCTCAGACAGCTCTTTCGACTCATCCTCAGACTCACCACTCTCCTCAGCACTTCCACTAGAAGCAGAACATTCCTCAGTTTCTTTTCTTTTTTGCCTTTCCTTTGCTTTGTTAACAGAAGTTTTTCCACTGAAACTAGTTCCATGATTCTCCACTGTTTCCTCATTTACTAAGGTGAGGGTGTTCTCAGTTTTCTCGGTGTCCTCCAAGTTGTCTGTCCCACTGTCTGCCTCATTTACACACAGCTGCTTCCGAACTCTTTGAAGGAATCTCACACGAGGTGCCATCGCAAGACCAAGTGATCTAAAACATGGAATTAACCAAATAAATTTAAGAGGTAGATACACAAAATTTGACTAAATTAGAAGTCCTCATCAATGACTCCAGTGATTCAATTTCGCTTGTGATCATCCATATTGATACATCTCGATCAACACATTTAGAAAAATCTAGCGTGAAAAATACAAGTGTACATTAGAAGAGGAAACAAGATGAACTAAGTGAGAACTCTCAATAACAACTACAAGCTTCCCAGGAAGGAAAGCAAACAAAGAAGCTGGTAAGTTGTAGATAAGAGCCAAATAATTATCTGTGATTCACAGTAAAACTTGGTAGAACAGACACCAATGTAGTTTTGGTAATCCATGTGTTTTCCAAATACATGGATTTCATGTCAAGGACTGAGACAACACTGATCTGTCAAGTGTTCTTCACTATTGGAAGTACACCCAGAACATTATCCACACCAACTTCACAGTGACTGAGAGATCAGGAGAACAAACATGATATGGATGAATGAGTAACTGCAGAGAAAGCTAGGGGAGAGACATTTCTTCCTTAAAGGTAATTTCACCTGCTTCCACCTCTCTACAGCAAGGCTATACCTCCATGACATATATAACTAACAGTACCAGCAAAACTATTATTTTATCCAGTTATTAATGACAACTCAATGTTATACTAATAAGCATTACATGAAGGGGCAAAAATAGAAGAAAAAGCAAAAATCCTGTCTAGCAACAATACTGCAGAGCACTGCATGGTAAGAGATGCCCTGACTGCAAAAGCCCATTTGACTTCAGTAAACTTTGTAACTCTCCTATGTTATTACACCTGACCCTGACAAATCCAAATTTTTTTAAAAAACCAAAAAACATTATTTCAGAGTTAGTGAGCCTTCTCATTAAGTGAATAAAAAATGTGAGGAGAAACTGGTACTGGTGCAAGGAATGCACACAGAACCCATGATACAGAACTGAAAGCAGTACCTGGAGCTCATACATGCACTTAACAAAGGAATGAAGGATTTAACCAACTACAGTGGCTACATATATACACAGGCACCCCCACCTGTAAAAGACCAGCCTCTTTCAATTCAAAACATGCACAGCTATACACCACCTCTCCTCTCAGTGCTGTTCAAGTAGATAGCATCATTTCTTCTTTTCACTACACTGCCTCTGAAAGGAGCCGAAGTTATAGCACAGGAGAAATATCTAATCCATACTACCAGGCAGAAATGTCATTATAAACAGTCAATGAAGCACCCATAAAATACTGCAGAGCAGCAAGAATGCACTGTCGGCCCTGGAAAGCTTTGAACTTTTAATGGTAGCAGCAGTCTGAAGGAGTGCCCTGCTTAAACAAACAAACAAATCCAATTGTAATCTTATCTGTGGTTAAACAGGGCACTTTTGGTGCCAGCCACAGGTTAAAAGTAGACACAAATGCAAACTGCACTCCACACCACTAAGATAAAGAACAAATCTTCCAAAAAATAAAGTTTATTTTTCATGTAAAAATTTTGGTTTAGCGTTTCCGATAATTCCGCGCTGCTCTACACGCAATTAACAGTAGTAACAAAACAAACTGAATTTTATGAAAAAGGATCAAAGGAAGTTTTTATTCAGTGTATTTTGCACATTTACTGACAGTGCAGAGAATAACTCAAGACCATTGGGAACTGAAATTGGAGCAACTAGTGATCTTAAGATTGTTTTACTGTTTGACAACAAACACTAATTACCTTTGCAATGAAATGATGTGCAAGTTTGGCCTATTGACTAACTGTAATGAAAATAACCAAACAGCAGAAGTAATGCTTCACTGCAGCAGCTGGAAGCCGTTCAAAGCTTGAACTGGGCCTTAACACCAGGCACAGTAAAATATGCATCAAGAGATTGCTGCATTCAATCTCTTCAGCAAGGGGATCGAAGCTGCAAAAATCAAATCCTTTGCAAGAGAAATGCTTTTTTGCTTTTCCAGATTTCACATTATTCTACATAAAGTATTGCTGTCAAGTGTTGACAAAGCAATGCAAGCAGCAATACCGTATGGCAACTACACAATCAATGCTCACTTCTCTTTCTCAAGCAGACAGGCACAAGGTACAGGGGGCTGAAAACTCTGATTTTATCAGAGCTTTTCTTCTACACCTCAAGAGCTAGCATCAAAGATCTGGAATACATATGCACAGCAAAGTCTGACAAGGTGAAAAACTATGCTCAGCAAAAGTTACAAAACAGAAAGAGCAGCCCATAATGTGGACAAGACTTCACACCACAGAAATATTAATTCAAGTATGAAATTCCACCTGCTAGACTGCTGAATTTCACTGATGTCTTATTTTAATAATTGAATAAAATTAATTGTCAGTCTTTTCAAATTTTTCTACACTGCTTAGAAAGCCTACCAAAAACGACCAGTGCTATCCGAATTCAAATTACTTCCAAAGGATATAGACCTCAGGCAGAAGGGGAGAGAGAAGGTCAAATTTATTTGGTAAGACAGTAATAATAGATAAGCTTAGAAAAAGTTTATTAAATAATCCCCCAGTACTTTTAATTACATAACTTCTCAAAGAAATGTCATAGTTTTGGCTCATTACTGCCTCTTTGTCATAATATATTCCAAATGGAGAAAAATCTGGGACAAACAATCTGGACATTCTACTACTGCTAAAAGCTTCCCCATACTTTAAGATTTAACAGTTTCTTTAGAAACAACGTCTTAATTATTCACCAAATCTATAGTTCAGTCATACTGAAACAACTTTATATACGAACCAGCTTTTCTTTTCATAAATTAGAAAGGGCTTTATTAGTTCTCAATAACTGATTAGATGTCACTCAGACAACAATCCTACTATGACTTGTTGATGCTATTTTTTTACTTTACTACTACCATTTCCACACATTAATCTGGAATAAGAAATGTGCAGGGTTTTCTGATAGAGACAAAAAACAGGTTAAATTATTTAGTGAGATCTCATAAATTCTAACAGACAACACTAAAAACACACTAACACCACAAAGTAGCCCTCAGATGATGGTAGCCTTTAAATGGCAACAAGCAAATTGAGCTGACAAACCAAACAATCCTGTTTCATATTTTGGTGTGAAATGCAAAGACTCCTTAAGAGCAAGCTCTTCTAGAAACACATTTGAAGTCACCTTCTAAAGGCAATACTGAAACCAAGGGAGTGTTTTGCTGCTATAAATCAAAGTATAGCTGACAGTTGTACTCCTCAGCTGAAACTGAGGTGGCCTGACATCAACATTCCCTAATACTGATTAGGGAATGCACAGAAGTAACTAAAAAATGAACTATAATGCTCAAGTGCTTTGTTAATTTAGTAGCAAGTTCAAGGTAATAAGTTAAAAGAGTAAAACTGCAAAGAAATAACACTGTACAGCTTTAAGGAGAATACCAATTTTGTTTCTAGTGAATAATGAAGATCATTCATTAACTTTTTTTTATTCATTTAAATTAATGGTGAAACACACTTAAAATACTGCCTCTAAGGTTTGTTACCTGTGCTACACAAAGGACTGGAGTGTGTTACATTAACATGACATTGCCT
This sequence comes from Regulus satrapa, assembly GCA_013396955.1. Classification (NCBI taxonomy): domain Eukaryota; kingdom Metazoa; phylum Chordata; class Aves; order Passeriformes; family Regulidae; genus Regulus; species Regulus satrapa. The sequence continues at coordinate 29,802 of VWZN01006326.1, read as the reverse complement.
CTACTGGGGATGAGAGAAAAACTGGACATCTCTCAGCTCTTTAGAAACAGCAAATCTTAGACACCCAAAGCACAATCTATCCTTGCAAAAAACAAATATAAGACCAGTAAAACTTTTACATTTTTAACTGTGACAAATGCTCCTAATTTGCTCCTAGAAGATTACTAGTCCTTCTTAAAACATGAACCAGCTGTAAAGAATATGAGGTCACATCTGCTGAACTGCTGCACAATTTTACATAAGTTACTGATTCAGATTGACATTAACTTAGCGCATTTATTAAATATAGACATATTCCATGAGGGAACTACTTTAGAATTATTTGAACACATAAAAACACACCACAGAGATTACTTTTACTGTAGAACAAGTTCAGACAAAGATTTTAAATAGGTTGAAAAAGGTTAAATACTCCCAGAAGCTATTTCAAGAGAAGGAATATGTATTACTTGCCTAGCAATATATGCTACATCCGCATTTAACATTTAAAATGTTATCAGAAGACAGGATGAGCAACTGTTTGAAAGCAAAAGATATCAGATCAACTGAAAACACAAATCTGAACTAATAGGCTTTCCAGATGGTCTGATTAATAACCAAAATGAAGAGAGAAATTATGTTTGCTGTGCTATTTATTTAT
>VWZN01006326.1:0-25791 GCA_013396955.1 Regulus satrapa | reverse complement strand
GGGGGGGGGGGGTGAGGAGAGAACACCAAAACATTATTCTCTATCCTCTGTAAGTAAAACTTCTTTTTACTTCAGAACTTATGTCTTCTACTGTATATAGCAAATGTACCTTCTGCTCTCTTATTTCTCTGTACAGCAATGCATTTCTTTACACAACATTTCCATTTAGAATGCTCTTGAAAGTACGCAAAAAGCTCAGCATGAATATGAACCTAAATAAAATAGAAGACTAGAAGTCCAATTCTGTATGTTAACACAATCAAGACAGCTATTTAAAGATTGCAAGCCTTCTCACTATACAGCTTTCATATTTTAAGCTGACCATACTTACACAGCATATTCTGTGAGAGGCAATTTGGAAACATCAAATACTTCCTTGTTCTTCATTAAGTAAACTGAACGCAAGTAGGATACAAAACACTGAAAGAAAAATAAAAGTATTGAACAAAAAACCCCACCAATTACCAACAAAAGAAATAAAAATATTGTTACTCTAAACACAAAATATAAATTCACTATTAGGTGGTCTAACACAGATTTCAGACTGAAATTCCTTTTAAAAGAGTAATCAGACAAAATTTATCACTACTACAGAAGTGATGCAACTTCAAGTACTCAAATATTTGATTACATTCACATTGGCTAAATTGACTGAATTTCCCAACAGTGTCATGTTATATTTTCTTTATAGAAAGAAAATATGACAGGTTAGTCACAAGGAAACATCACTGATTCAATTTGAATTATTTTTTCCCCTCTAGCTTTTCTGAATGTTGTTGTTATTCTAATACCTAAATTGTGTGGAACTTAGAACAGACTTTGTTGCTATCAATCTGAGGTGTCCTGACTTAATCTTAGCCACGAGCAGGAAGTTATTCAACTCAATATAGCTACCTTTCCCTGTGGTCTAAGATGATTTATATTACCTTGCATTTATCATCAGCTCATCACATGCACACAGTCAATGAATGCAACTCAGCTGACCAAGACAAATTCACTATGTAACACCTACTAAGACCAGTCCAAGGTTGAAGCTATAATCACAGATTACCTCTAAAAAAACTGGAAGTACTACATAAGAGAATAATAATCTTGTATTACAATTTCCTGCCATCTTTCTCAAAAGGCAATATTCTAATTCTTCTCATGCTCCTTTTATCTAGTCCTACCTAGCTGCAGCAGCAGCATAAATATTTCAAGTATTAGAAAGGATTCTTGGATTTCTGTTGTTCATAGCCTCATTTCTAACATACCAGAACTCCTACCATGAGGCTTAAACCATCAAACACTAATAGCAACAGCAAGTTCAACTCACAGAGTTACATTCAAGCATCCTATAATCACACCCTTGTTCTGTGAGTACAGGCATCTACTGGAAAAAACTATTGTATTAATAATTCATGTGAAATTTAAAAAACAAAAATCTATTTCTTGTTAACCTCAGATAGAGGAGCTAACAGCCAACAGTAAGGAGCATTCATGTCTTATGGGAATTCTTTAACTGCTTGTAAGAGAAAAAACATTTCCAAAGGTGAAATGAAAGATAAGACAGTAAATTAAGCAATGTTATAAACTAATTATTTTCTCCTGAGTAAACTGAAATAAATCTATTGATTGTAAGGTATGTAGAGCTAAGAAATATACTTTGCAAGCTGCCCGTTACTTCACTATAAAAGTACATTTTCATTTGCTTGTTTTTCCTAATGCTGAGGGGTTTTTGGGTAAAGTTTCCTTCCTGATTATGTCTTTGAATTAATTTTAGCTGTGGAAAATGTGAGCTCAATTCATTAAGCTGCTACCTAGATTGCGATGTGGAAAAAAACACTTCTTTGCTCACAGTGAATTATTAATCATTTTACAAAGGTAATTAGAATGTTTAGAAAAAGGCTTCAAATTTGACAGATTTCATTAATCCATTGTTGTCTAGTAAGTGACAAAAATCAATGAAAGCCTCTTTTTCTCTGCAGTGACAGATGGAAAAATAGTACGTTAAAAAAGAAGTATCCTTCCTGTTAATGTATGATTTGCAGATCTGAGTATCCACATGAGTCACTACTTGCTACAGGGTTGAAATCTCATTATGTCTGTTGGATAACTGATAAAGCCATCCACTTACCTCCCTAGCATATATTTGATACTCATGGTCTAGAAATTAACAAACTATAAAGGGCAGAAAGAACACACCTTTTGCATGCTTTTCCAGCCCTACAATAAGAATGAAATACCAAACAAATGTATAGAAGAGTTGTTCTACTTTGCAAGATGAGAAATCAAGCTATTTACTTCAATTTTTTTTATTTGATTTCAGTGTATTCACTTAAACCTCTGTCTAAAACTCTGCCGTCTCAGTTGGATTTTATTCAGTTATCCTAAGACTTCCTCAGCCTGCACACATACACTGGAGCTGAGGGAGAATAAGCTTAGTTAGACTGAACTTTTTCCCTGCTATTTTACAATTACCGTTGTCCCCTGACATATCTGCTGTTTGATACCACTTTCAAGGCTTTTCAAAAACTAACTGAACATTACAAAAATATTATATACATCAATTTCTATGGGAAATGTTACGGTTGGGCATCATTAACATATGACAGTTCTACTACAACAGTAGCTACAGATCTCCAAAAGCACTGGAGATTATTGTATCAGTACTAGAAATACATAAGGAGAAGTTACCAAGCTCTATGAATTTACTACCTCTAAATTCTGATTTATTGATCTATTTCCTGGATAACTGTTGAAAGTATTAAAATGCACACAAATCATCTGATGTGCTGTTTTGACAGTAATTAAAAAGTAACAGGGTGTGGCTGGAATCTCAGGCTGTAACACCCTGCACATCCCTCTGGGTGTGATGAATAACTTAATGGACAGACATCATCTGAGTGCCACAGTAACAATCAAATCAGCAAGAAAAACTTTTATTTATTTTAAACTGTTCTCCAGAACTGGCTGGACTGACATATTAAACATTAAAATTACAAGAAATGCCAAAAGGCAGCATTAGTCCATGAGAAGAACTGCAAAGGTTTTCTGATTCAATCTGTCTTTTCAATCAACAATCAATTTTCAATCTGATTCAAACTGTCTTTTCAAGCAACAGCGGGGGAGCCATGTCCTACCAAATGAACCATGAAGTTTGTTGAAGCAATTAGTAATCAAGAACTTTCTATTTTCAAAGTAAAAGCACCTTGAAATAAATCAACAAGCTTAGAGGACACACTAACTTGGGCCTCATGCCCTTAACACATGATGGTAAGACTAGCATCCTCTCTGAACTTCTGTGCACAGCTGTGCTGTTTCACTGCTATCTCATCCATTCAGGCTGGGAATTTGTTTCTTTCCATTTACACTACAAATGTTAAGAAATTGGCAACTTGCAACAGACCGGATAGACAACATAACACCCATGCCTCTGAGAAACCCAGCATTTCAGATAAGGATCCAAGGTCAGAATTTAATTTACATTAATTTTATTGCTTTATTCAAATTGGCATGCAGGACTACTTGGGCACATTTGCATAGTATGTCTGAACATTCAGTTAAATGTTATTAAGGAGGGACACTTCCGTGATAAACCACTTGTCCATACTTCAGGTTTTTGTAAAACTGAATGTATTTACAGCTTACCAGCAAGAATGACACATCTCTGCTATCCATAAATTTACAACTGCAACAAAATGGCCTGAAAGAGTAATTTATATGGCAATTAAAATTTTTCAAAATGAATTTAAGTTTGTATCTGCAATACTGACAGACAGCCCGTGCTTTGATTTTTTTCTTGGGCTATTTTGAAACTTTATCATTATTTTCTTCTGCTCAATTCAGAATGATCCTTTTCTGCCTTTTTAAGGGATCTTAAAAAGCCAAAGGCAAAAGCAGAGGTTTGTTGGTGTTTTCATTCCAAATAAGATGCTGTTGGATTCCTCCTACTCTCATCCTCCCCCAGCCAGCTGCTCTGTCACTTCTGACATAAATTGGTGTAACTGCAACTTCCCATGGCAGTTGGAGGCATCACACTGCTTTTGGTTTGTGCAGTGCCAGGATGAAGCTTACACTGACATTCCACACTGCTTTAAGTACCGCTTCATGCGCTACAAAATCCTGGAATACCTAAATGCCAAAAATAAGTTATTAAAAGCATTCCCTTGGAACACTGCCTTAGACATTTTATTCACAAAGCTCCCACTGAGCTCCTCAGGCACTTGGATTTAAATCTCCTTGTTTAGGAAAGTAAGAATGACATTCTTCTGACTCACTGTCTCTATTGCAGGCTTCCAAGAGAGGTTACATCATGTAGCCTATCTACCTCTGCAGCTCAAGAAAGAAAACCCCATTCATCCATCTATCCATCCATCCATCCCAAAGGGGTTTTAAGGTGTCTGTGCCAGGAGGCATTATTAAAAGTGCTTATTCCACCCTATCAGCTATAAATCAAAGTTCAGGGAAACTAACTCACAGAAGACATCTACAGTCTCAGGTGAGATGAAGAGTTTTAAATATTTCAACTTGACTCATTTTATATCCCAGTCCAACAGAAAGCTTAAAACCCTTGGTTTCTCTAAGCTTTCTCAATCCTCTTTTCATTTTACCCTACCACTCAGGTTTACCAGTATATATTCAAGTGGTATTAATGCCCACACTAGCACATACAAAGAAAAAAAAAGTTATTAACACTAATCTAGAATCTCTGCAATCATGTATTTATCAGGTTTTGGCATTTCTGGATTTCTCACCATGAGGCCTTTGGCTGCACTCTTTTAGTTTCACCTACATATATAGGAAAAATTACATTAAAGATTTGCCTACTATCCTTCCAATGTGTTTCCCTGCATGTCAATTTGAGCTTTTGATTTTTTATTGTTTTGAAGAGACTTGACACAACTACAGAAGTCACAGGCTAATGATATACACAATACATAAACAAAGCTAAAACAAAACAAAACCCCAACAAAGCAACCAGCCTCAGAAAACCAACATGTGGCAGTGCTTCAGTAAAATAAGCAGTAAGCTCTATTCCAAAGAGTTCATGGCCTAAAAATAATATAAAAACGGGAAAAGGTCAGCAAACATGTTCAGTGAAGGCAAGAGGCAGTGCAATTTCCAGAAATGTTTCACAGGCTACCTTTAATGGAAAGTGTATTTTACAACCAAGCTCATTGTCATCCAGTTAGTTATTTGAAGTTTCCCTACCTTCCCCAAACCCGATAAACATGTGGTGAAATTCACATATTGTCCATGAAGTCTCCTAGCATTAACCAGCACAGCAAAGAAATCCCATTCTTAAACCTATTCACATAACTCTCCATCCTACTTGGAAGAGCTAGTCAAAGCTATTTTGCTGCTCATTTAAATCTAAACAAAAGTTAGAATGCTTTATTCAATGCATTGGATTTTACCCTGAGAAAGACCAAACTGTCACATATTTCAGGATATATGACAATAAAAACTGATCAAAGTGGGCATGTTGAGGCCTATATGGTTTCATATTTCTAACTTTTCAAGTCAAGTAATGTGATCTGCTATTTTTAAGTAACCTTTTCAATTAGTAGCATTATTTTGAAATTTTCTGCATCAGCTTTCCAAGAAAATTAAAGTAGTTTGAGAAGGAATTTCAGAGACCATCTAGTCAAAGCACCTGCTCAAACCAAGCTCAGCCAGCACTGAGGCTAGCTCAGGCTGCTTGGGAAGGAACCCAGTTTTTAATAACCAGCACTTGAAGACTGCACAGCCTCGCTGTTCTAGTGTTCAACCACTCTCACAGGAAAGGCTTCATCTGGGTTTAAATGGGGTTTTTTGTACAGAAATTTGTGCCTGTTGCCTCCTCTCCTGTCACTGGGCATCACTCAGAAGACCCTGGCTCTCTCTAATTTATGTCTCTCTCCTAATACGGGAGATCCTCTAAGTGCTTAATTATCTCTGGTGGTTCTTCAGTTCCAAACACTGCTTCCAGGGCATGTACTGAACTGGTCAGTTATTCAAAGAGCAGATCTATTCAACTAACATGCCTCAAGAATTAAGCGTGTAGCAGATTACTTACCCTTTGAGCTTTCTCTTTTAACTCCTGATCCTGAGCTAAGAACGCTTGCATCCTCTTCTGGATGTCTGTAAGTTTTTCAGGATTAATTCTAATTAAAGAAAAGAAAAAAAAAGCTTTAATTATTAGAACATGCCAAAATAAGCACTTATTAGGGTTCTCAGGAGCATCTTCGTATCTTTTACATTGTTTCAATATGCACAGAGCTCTTACCACAGAAACAGTACAGAATTAAACCATATTGAGGATGAAGATTACACTTGACAAACAAAAAATGCAGGAAAGACAAATAGCAGTTATTTTATTCAGACAATTTTCACAGAAAGTGGTGAAACTTCCTCCAAAGCAAAGCAGAAATCAGCAGAAAATAACTTGATTTTATAAAAATACTGCAAAAACACAGAAACACCCCAATGAATTACAGTAGTACTTTATACTGAAATAAAAGTCTTAAGAGGAAACTGTCAGCATTTTTAAAAGCTTAAATAAGATTCATGGTGCCAGGAATACTGAAATTTAAGTACTTCTTAGAAAGAATAGCCAGGTGAGCAATAAAAAAGGACATTGAGATTAAATAGATTTAAGAGGTTCTCAAGTAAATAAAGAATATTGACTGCATTATAGAAATTGCCATTAAAACTACTAAAAAGTTATACAGGCCCTCTCTCAGATTCTGAATTTTTAAACTTTAAACGGTGATGCCTATATCGTAGCAGGTTTATTTGCCCATATCACTTCTCATCTACATTTGAGCTGCTACTGCCACCCCAGTGTATCATACAACCTAGCAAATATGGTGGAAGGTTTTTCTTACTAAATATGAAAACAGATATCAAACTTCATTCCCTTACAATTTCAATTTCCTCACCATGATCAGACACAGCCAGGGGAAAATTACAGTGTACACGATCACTATTAGCTACAGTTTTAGTGAAAGAGAAAAAAACATGAGTTCCAGTTTCCAGACAGCACATAATTGGTCCTAAAAAATTTAAAGGCATAAGACAGGAAAAAAAAATGCATGAAAAACTGAGTGGGGGACAAACTGACCAACAAATCTTTGAAATAAAATGGTACAAAAAGTAAAGAAGGGATAACATTAGTTATAAAAAAATTAATATGAACACCAGCAGTAGGGCAGTCCAGAAAAGTGATGGATGGCTGCTAAGTTATGGGAAAGCTATTATGAGATGACATCAAAGCGCTTAAATTAGCCAGTGCCTTTTTTCGCTGTCCTCACTCAATGTGGCAGCTGCAATCGGTCAGCTAATATCAGCTACAGCACAGTGCAAGTTCACACCAGAATCACAAATCATAGGAGACCAGGTACTCTGATAAATCAGCTGGGTCAAAAGAAATTTGCTCCATAGCAACTAGAGAAAGTAAAAGCACTTGGAGTCACAGTTGCATCTAATCTTAACAACACATCTGAGATGAAGGAAAGAAATCCTATCAAACATGTCATGTAAATACAGTGCTCATAATCAAAGGGGGCAAAAAGGAAGTTAAACAATTAACTTTTTCTTGATATCAAAAATACCCATTTGTAAGGGCTTAAAGAAAACAAGCAAATAACAGCTAACGTAGCTTAGTCAGAAGCAAAACATTATTTGATCAGTTTGATTATCCCCATTAGCAGCATTAGCAGGTTTTAAGAATGGGAAAGAAACAGCTGATGTCGTATTTGGTGTCAGGAAAGCATATGGCAGTTGTACATTCCATAAAATAGGGAAACATGGTGTATGTGAAAGCTTGAAGGAATGCAAAAATTGCCCTGGAGCACTACCTAAAGAGCTGCTGAGACTGCCAAGTACTCCCTCCTGCCACTGTCAAACTCAAAATGCTTACGAATATCACCTGGACATGCTATTATTTATATACTCATTATTTTCTATGAGCTGATTATTGTAGGAATATTCATTATTTCATTATTTATAAGAGACTATAGTTATTGAGGCTCCAAGCATAACAGACAACTAGAGAAAATACAGCAATTTTGTAGACTGCATATAAATTTTGAGTAATTTGATTGCAAGAAAAAGGTTTGAAAAAGATAAAAACCCACAAGATACTTCACATTTAAAAGCACAGCAAGATAATGTGGTGTAAATATAAAGAATGTCAACTAAGAACATGGTACCCCAGGCACATTTTGAGCTTATGTGTTTGTTAATGAATCAGAAAACTTGCAGCACTGACTATCAAAAAAAATGAGAAGTAGTACTGACTTCTCTCTTCTCCAACACTGTATCATGACGGTCACCCACTACCATCTTCCTCTCATGCTGAGATTCAACAAGTGAGAAAGCTGGCCACTGTTAAATTGGATTTTGGCTTTTTTATATTATTTCCTTCTGAACAAATAAAACTCTTTACAATAAATTGCATCCATGCAGCTATTAGAAGCAAACCTAAAAGGTAAACACTGAAATTAATTATCGTAATTTATAGGTTTGCCTAAACGCTAAGAACCAGTGAGCTAAAACCAAACTATGCAAAGGCTAGAGGGGATTTCATAACATTGTCTTCCATTTTAAGCAGGCTGGTTATCTCTTACTCTGTGATCACGTATCTTAAGCTTTAAGGAGAAGTAAACATTTCTGAAGCTACAGTTTCGCCTACCAGTTCCATAAATGGCCACAACTGACTGTGCCATGATGTAAACATGAACCCAGCTTGCTGGGATTGATCCGACAGCAATCTCCAAAATTCCTGGCTGATACACAGGTCGATTTCTTCTAATTTGCCCTGGTTTTAATACTAGGATACAACCACTATTTTAACTAGACATTGTCTTTTCCCCACTCTTCTCCAAAACAGAATTTAAGCAAAAAAGATCAACAACCACCTAAAGGCTCCTGATGCAGCAAAACAGTTTCCATATTCCACCCAGCTCCCTAGCAGCACCAGCAGGATTTACACTGTGCTCTCAGTACGGAAAGACGTGGCTCCCTATGGTTAAACCTGACAACCTGAAGGCTGCAGGGAGGGTGAAGGGCTGGCACCTAAAGAAGGATCACACCAGCAGATCACACCCAGGTGTATAGCCACACTGATTAGCGACACCAATGTATTGTCTTACAGTAGCTATGGCAACTGGGAGGCAGTGAGTTTCAACAGATCCCCTGTATTAATGCTACCAACATATGGAATACACATCCAAGCACTATCCACCACGAGAAAGAAAAAAGAGGGGGGGGAGGGAAGTGCATTATTGTTGTTATTGCTGTTTCCCCCCACCCCAAAAAAAAAAACCCCAAACCACCAAACCTTTTTTCCATAATTTTAAAGACAGTTATAGTACATCATGGGCATCTATATATTTGCATTTCCTTTGGTAAAATTTTCTAGACACAGAACCTGTTACAGCAACCCTTGAGGAAGCAGCTGTTATCTTTTTACTCAACAAAGTTGGGTAAAAAGATAAGACTTTTTAAGATAACTTTACCCAACAAAGTAACCTCAAAATATTGCCAAAAAAAATTTAAGTTTACAGCTTGCATGGAAAACTTGGAGATTACAGACTCCTGTAAAAATGTACATACCACTTAATACTTTCAGAGTGCCTTTTTGCCATATTTGAATGCTCTAAGATATCATATTTATTACTGCATATTTTGCACTTTCTCTTGCTCTGTTTGAACAATGAAGAAGTTACATACTGTTAAAAGCACTACCTGTAAATTGGCAGCTTGTGCTGATTAGAAGGGACTTGTTTACTGAAAATCTCTACAGACAGCTTAGATCTAAAATTGAAAATTAAGGAAAGAGCTTAAACCCTAGTCTTTTGAACAGGTATCAAGAAAAGTAGAAAAGGTCTTTCTTTCTCTACTTTCAAATTATGGAACCGTTTTAAAAGGTCTGCCTATATGAAATAAAAGAATATTAAAACTAGTTTGCAAATCAAAAATTACAAAATAAGAACAGTAATAGAGTTCCTATGACCACTATACCAGACAACAGGTTAATAAGAACAACAAAACACTTAAATAATCAATGTTTCATAAACAAGCTTTTGAATTCTCATCTTCTAATTCCCAAGTCAGAATTCTATAATTAGGTGAGTAAGCACAAACAACAGGAGAAGACTTCACCACAAGACCTGAAACATGAACCATGGGTTCATGCAATTTTTTAAACAAATTATAAACTGACAAAACACTGGGGGTGTATTAACTAGGAAACTGGCTGGAAGTAAAGAGCATGAGAAAATTTATAATAAAAATCTTCTGGAATTAAATTGGTTTGTAATTCACAAGTAATTACAAGAATAACCTTTTAAGGATTTTAGTTAGCCTCTTACAAGGACAATGCTACATCTTTTAAATCTTAACACACTAGGCAGACAACTCTTAAGTGAAAGCATTCCCCTTCATTATGATGTTATAAATTCTAATAAAGTTGGTTTTGCAGATTGAAAAACTGGATCTTGGGGCATGCTGTTAAAATATATTATCAATCACAACTATGGACTTTTCTAATAATTATTCCATTTAAGAATATGACTTAAATGTATTTATAATACATATGTTCTAGTGGCTTGGTACAAGAATGAAATTTTGGAGTACTGTTAAAAAAAAAAAAAAAGGCAGTTTTCCATTAAAGTAACATGAGATTAACAACAATATTTTATGAGATGCAGCCCTGAATGTCTCTCCAGAGACCCACCTAATTTGGATTATAATATAATGTGCATTTACTGGGGGTGAAATATTTGCCCTATTAAAATTGGATTATTATCCCGGTACAAAACCACAGATTTATATTTACATGGATAAATACAGCCTAAAGAGGGTTTTTTATCACTTCCTTTGCTAAGCTGTTCAAACAATTAACACTATTACTTACGAAGTTAAAAGCTTAGCTGACAAAGAAAGGGGAAATATTTATAATGTGCATGAGCTCAGACATTTATTTACTGAATATAAAAGTAAGATAAATTACTTGAATAACTACCATAACTACCAGAAGGAAAAATATGAAGTATGGGAAGAGAGAATTCACTGCAGATGTTATCAGACTTCAGTTTCTTTACTGATATTATCCTCATTCAGTTGGTCAGGTTTTGTTTGGGTTTTGTCATTAAGCAGTTGTTGGACTGCATTCTAGGTTTTATTCCACTCTTTTCAAAAATTATTTGTGTCTGAAATTCATGCACATCCTACATGGCTTTGACATTATTTTGACCAGAAAAGGTGGATTTATTCCACTAGCTGCTGTGAACTCAGTTTATACAGAAATAGCAGTCACAAGGTACAGCTCCAGAAAAGCCTTTGAAATGGCATATCCTAGACAACAAAAATACTTTTAAAAGAAACCCCTTAAATCCATCCAGTGCTATATGCATTGTTTTCTATTCTCTGAAGAAATGTCAACATATACATTTTGAGCTAACCTGAAGACTAAGCAATGAGGTGTAAATAATCACCCAAAGTTTTATCCTAATTTGAATTTCTTCTCAAAGAAACTGTTCTACAGAGAAATTTGGTATAGTCAATCCTCCTCTTTGCTTAGATATCTGTATCTTCACAGGCAAACCCAGGTTTTCAAAGTAAAACTTTCACTCATACTCACTCCTACAGAAACTTTTCTACTTTGTTATCCCTCTCTGATTTCTTTTATCTCTTCTGTACAATCTTTGGCATGGTGTGACCTGAACTTTTTGAGTGTTAAAAACGGAGTCAGGCTCATAACACATTTTCTGGCTTGTTTTCAATTCTTCTTCCATATTTCCTTCACATTCTCTTTTCTCTTTCAATTCAACATCAGACTGACAGTACACTATTTCCTACCTATAGCTGCTAAATAAGAAACTACTATCAATTCTTTAGATGGTGGTCTTTTTTTCTAATATTGTTACAGTCAGGGTTTTTGCTTCCTACATATCTATTACTCTGCACTTAACAGAAAATAGAAACATGGGGTTTTTTTATTTTTACCTGGTATTTTTATAGGCTTCTGCACCCCTTCAAAGTCAGTTCTATTTGTACAGATAGCTTAGCTCCTGACCAGCTCGCCTTGAAATCCTCTTTTTAGTATGTAAAATAACCATATTTTACTTCCTGTCCTTCAACTAACTGATTCAGGAAGGACATGATAGACTGGGGAAACAGTCCAGAACTAAAAAAAATAGATAAGAGAAACAAAGTGATAACTGCAATAAAAACATACAGGGACAGATTAAAGAAATTGTAATTGTTTAATCTGCAAAATAGAAAGAGCACTACTATGTTCAATTACATAAAAAGTAGCTGCAGAGAGTAAGAGAATACATCACTTTCCATATATTCTTGGCACAAGACAAAAGAAATATTTCATTTAAATTACTTACAAATCCTATCTGATGCTTGAAGAAAAAATGTTAATGGCAGTAACTGTTGAGTATGGATGAGGCCTCTTCGGGAAATTGTGAATACATTAATTGGCATCTGATAAGAATGATTTGTACAGCTCATCCTGCCTNACCAAAACTAATTCATTTATCTGATTTGTCCAGCTCCAGGCAATTAAAGCACTCTATCAAGATTGTCATAGACTCATCACATATTATTATTCAGCCTTCTTTCTGCAAGAGTAGACAGGCCATTAACCACTTACTTGATTTCACTGATAGGAACTTTCCTCTGTGCCAGCTGTTCCACCATGCCTTTTTCTTCTGAAGGAAGCAGTACTAACAAAGCTTCACCACCTTCTTTGTACCTGATCAAAAGGAAAAAAAGAGAAACTTCAAGCAAACATGAAAAAATTACAGTTTTTGCTGATGTTTTCAATAGCCAATGAGAATTTACATTTACAAAACCTCTCACTTAACAAAGGGAAGAGGCAAACCAGTTAAGTGTTTTGCCAATATCCCTGTTTGAGCTGATTTTAAAACTACGCCCAGAGTCCTAGACATCTGGGGCTAAGACACGAATTCAGACCAGTGAATCTTTTCTTCCCTCAGTTTGAAGTACTAGTGACAAACAAATGGCACTTGATCAAAGCATACTTTGATTACAGTACTAGACTACAGTACTAGAAAATCCAAATATTTGCATTCACCATTGGCCAAGAGGTAAGGTTTAACACTTGGTAAAAACTAATTCTCTTTGCATATCCTGCAAACCAAAGACAGGGAAAGGTTACAAAAGGGTAAATGCCACCGTGTCCAATAACAACTCCTTAAATGCTCAGTCAAGATTAGCAGGTCACAGTGACAACACCAAAAGAAAAGCATAAAAATAGGAGCTCTTTCATTAACAAAAGGAGTTTCCAGGTGCAAAAGAAAATATACAGTCAGACTGATCCCATAAGAACATATCTAGCATTCACTCTTCAGTGCACTTAACAGCTGTATCAAATGCAGATGAGCTGGTAATTACTCAAGATACATGGTTAGCAAAGACATTATAAAATCAGCTAATTTATGCTTATTTAGCTCATGCTTTATCTTCTTGATAATTTTCTCTTTGTGCAAGAAAATATCAGTTCCTGCTTTTGGCACATTTACTGACTTCAGGACATTCATGTAGAAAAAGCATCCAACAGCATTAGTAAAAAAACAACACAACAGGTTTAAGTTCTACTGAAGAAGTGGGTAATGATGAGCTTGCATGCACCAAGTCTGTATCTGCAGGAGCACATTTCCTTGTGTATATTTACAAATAGTTCTTAAGAGTCCTGACTGATAGGAAAATACTGCACAGTCCTTCATTACAAAGAAAAAAACCCAACCCCATTTCAGAAATATGCCAGAACTGGACAGAATTCAACTCAGAACCAACTGATGAGAGCAATGTGCAGGACAAAGCAAAACAAGACTGCTAAGTTGCTCTGTTGAGCAGCTTTAAACTCCCTTCTTTGGGAGGCCAGGGAGTGCAGAAGGATGTTTTCAGGCACACCAAACTAGAATCATACCATTAACGGCTAAAAATAATTTCTAGTGGAATACAGGGAGCCCACATTTCTCAAAGGATAAACAGCTATCACTTGGCAAAAAACAGTACTACAGAATTGTTTGAAAACTATAAACACTGTCACAGCACAGTAAGCAATGCAAGCAGCAACAAAATCTGCAGTTAAAACAGTCTGACAGCTTTTATTACAGCTTTCTGCTTCCATTTGATGAATTTGAAAAATCACAACAAAATGCTCTTGGATGCCTGGGATTTTTTTTTCCCCCCAATGCTATATATGGTGGGTTTGGATACCAACTTATAATCTACAAATGTCAAGTTAATGTTTACACCATGACATTTTAAGCTTTACACTCTAGATTTTGAAATTTTACATGGAAATAAAATTGATACAAGAGAAGAATCTGTTACGTGCCAACATCATGTAAATTTACTGACTATACATGGACTGATAAGAGTACTTTAGTACTGTACAAAAAATATACTGATTTAAATCCCTTTCATTAGTAGACCTAAAATGTTCTTAATACAAAACCATCAGCTTGTACAATCTTTCTAAAAAAAGAGTTCTAAAGCAATGCATATGTCTGGCTTTAGGCAATTTATTATCTTTGCCAAGCATGTTGTCACTGCTGATCAAACATCCCATGAGTGTTTGCACCATTTATACAATAATTAAGGTTGGGAATAACTTGCTTACATAGAACAAGTGCACCTTTTGCAAAAGTTATATGTATTTCAACCCAACCAAATCACAAATGGTATATGCACAAGGTGGGTGCCTGTCAGACACTACCCCTACTTGAACAAGCAATGAAATCCCAGAAAGCCACTGAACCTTAGAGGACTTTGCATTTTATTGTAAAAATTGATGATCATACTACCAAGACAGCCAATTATTCATCAAAAGAACCTGAGCTCTCAGAGCACTGTTGGAAAGAAGGATGAAAATATTCTCTTTTATCTACCAAACAGAAAGACAGAGATAATATTGCTGCCAATACCAGTCTCACCAATTCAAAGTACAGAATAATGCAGTTCTGCTTTTCTCTCCAAAGAAGATGATATGAAATGAAATTACTCCAACAAGAGTTATGTGAATGATCTGGTATCTGCAAAACATGTCTGTTAAATCTCTTAACAATCTTCATCATTTGTCAAGAAAAGTCTTAACTGTACCCATACAAATGGTGTTTTCAGATTCCTTAAAGTTAGCCAAAGGCATGGATTTGTGTAGTTTGGTTGTCTGTGGTATTTCTTATCCCAGAGTGCCTGACTTGGCATTATTGTTTCTTTATCATATCTCTTTTATTCAGTGTGCAAAACACTGTGAAAGGTCAGTGTCATAGAAATCACAGAAGAAATACTCATCAAATGCTACAGAGTGCAGATATCCTTTCTATAAGCCACAAAACCAAAATCTGCAATGATACAGTACAGGAAAAAATCATTCAATGCTTGTTTTGGTTTTATAGCTTTACAGCAGTATCCACAAGGTCACCCTGAAACACGATGCAGGATCAGAAAAACCTTCACTCTGACCCTTAAAAGTTGATTTTGTGCTACTAATGCTAAATTCATTGTATGCTGAGTCAGTAAGTGCTTCAGAAAGCACAAGTTCTAAAGGCACATTCCATAGGTAATTCACCAAAAAAACCCACCAAGCATTATATCTGGTATCTATGGACATCAACTATTTTGATGTTTACATTAAGTCTTGCAAAGCCTTTACGTAGACAAAGTACTACTACAGCTAAGTAAAGAAACAATCACATGATTTCTACAGATAGAGAGGTTTTCAGGCACCTATACTTTCTCATCTTTTGCCACCTATTAAGAATCTTAAATCTTACAGTACCATCTCGGAAGGTTTGCATCTGTTCAGTGGAGGTTTAGTTAAAGAAAGCAAAACGCAGCATATAAAAATGGAGGTTTAGTTCAGCAGAGTATTATCTTATTACTCAAAAAAAAAGAAAAACCAAACTCATAATGTGCTAATCACAACAATATGGTGTTAAAGATAATCTTAAGAAGAGAAACTTCGGTGAAAAATTTAAGTTTTCCAAAGTGGTCCCTCTGCATATTTCATACTAAAAGCTTGCACAGTGGCAAACTTAGGAAAGGAAAAGCTACTAAAAACTGGCATAAACAGTAACAAGAACAGTTAGATATGCTCAAAATCTGTTTCCATTACAATGCCTAAAACTCAGGAGAAAAGAACATCCCTTATTATCCTACAGGAATAAAGTTCTTCACTAAAGCAACAAAAGGAACATCTCTGTAATTATTTTCAGCACACATACAAAACCTTTAAACCTTTACAGATGATAAAGCAGTAAAGAAACAACATTGGTTACTGTAATTCTTCAGCAGGAGGACTATTTCTGCAGATGAGATAATATCAGAAGTTCCCCCTATTCTTGCTGCCTGGAGCCTTCAAGTTGACTATCATCACCCAAACCAAAAATCTATTCTAAAATGATAATTTACTCTGATAAATACTCATTATTCAATAAGCATGCACTTTGACTCTGCTGAAGAAAAGTAAATTAAAAACCTGAAAGCAATCAAACTTTCTTGGACTGTGTAGTAATTGATGATATCCTGTCATCTCCTCAAGGTGATCAAGTAACCAGAGAATGGACCCATCTTTGCACTATGATCTTAACAGTCTCTAAGGGTACAAGACACAATTTATTCCAAGTCAATGAAAAACTGCATCTTACTTGCAGAAAATCTTTGGGGGGGCGGGGAGGGAGGGAATCACTTCTAGTTCATATCTGCCTTATTTTCTAGAGTCTACTGACTTCAGTACTTTTGAAAAAAGTAAACCATTTCTTTGCAACTCAATCACCACTTACAAGCAGGAAGCTGTGAAAATCATCATTAGTGCTATAAAACAAAGGGTTATATTTACAGTGACTGCAGATGAGAAAAAGAAAGATGCCTACAATCAAGAGCAAGTGACAAAGGCAGACAAAAAGGAAGTGGGATAAATTACTTACGACAGTGTGGTACTGGCTAATTACAAGCTGAGACAAATGCTTTAAAAATGTTCAGAACACCATTTCCTTACAAAGAAACACAACATGTTGCCAGAAAGATTCACTTGATTAAAAAAAAAAAATCCACACTAAAATGATGAGGATAGTTTATGCACCATGAGAGAATTCATCTTAAACTTCTGCCAGAAATCACCTTGAGCCAACAGTTGGTATCGAACATGAAGAAATAGAATGGCAATAGTCCAATGAAGACAGGATGAAGAAAAAAGTCGTTTTCATGCAGGCCAAATAGACACTCAATTGCTGCCTAATTTTAACCTATCTTAACCCACCCTTGACCAGATCCAGCCAATGGCTGCATATACACGTAGGCAATATTATTAAAGCAAGCAACATTACCAGGAATGGGAACCATCTCATGATGGTCATCAGGCACCAATGTTCTGCTATAAAAGCAAATATCCAGTAGGAAAAAAAGTTATGTAAAGGGAACTGTAAGGATAAGGTACATGGATATGCAGACCTTATAGGAAATGTTATACAGGTTGTCTCAAACAGATGTATTACAACATGTTTCTCTAACATTTGTATTTCAGAAGACATAGGTTGATGCCAAATTTCCAGAGTTAAAGGCAGTATTTCTACTTTGTTTGGCAAGAAGAAAATAATCTATTTTAAAAACTGGCAAAGGAGAAAACTGAGATGATGAGATAATCATAAAATTTGGGGGAGGAGGGTTGCAGATATAAAGATACTTGCATAACAGTTTCCTGAATTGGAATATTTCCCATTACAGAAAATGCCATATACAGGAAGTGACAATGTTTTTAAAGGTATTTACCACACACAAATATGTGCAGGAACAATTAAGTATAATTTTTTTTATACTTTGGACATCACACATTTATCACCATATTAAAGTATTTTGTGGGGTTTTATAAATCAGTAACTTGAATGGGACTTTACCTGGTTAACTTGATTCAAGATCTAATTTTAGCCTAACTGGGCCAGCATGGAGAGCATCTACATATGCTGTCATCTCATCTGGCAAAAGACATAGAAGGAAGTAAAGTATCGTTGCAAAATTTGTGAGCTTAAACCCATTCCCCAAAGTATTGCATTCCAAGCCAACAAGCCACCTTCAGACACTTTAGTTGCAGAAACTCTCCAAAGTAAATCCTTTCAGAGAAAGGAAATCAGGCACCAGGGAAGCCAGATCAAGTGTGTCTTTTTTACCCAGATGAATTCTGCTAGAGATTTACCAGAGAAACCAAGAGACTGCTCTCCTCAAAACATTAAGGTTAGTAAGATAAGCATTTGGAATAGCACTAAAACCAATCCAAATAAACGTGCCTTGTTGCTATGATTTCGCCTTAAGAGATCAACGAGATAACACAGTTTCTGTTTCAGCAGTGTTTTTATTAATCACACTCTGCAATTTATAGGGGTTTTTTTAAGTGGCATGTTTAACTATAATTGGTTGCTAACTAATTATTACCTTGTTTGATCGGTCAGTTCACCAGAGCTGGCTGTGTCTGTGTCTCTTTTCAGATATTGTTTGCATTTTTCTCTCAATGATTTAGGATAGTTTTTACAGGTGTTGGTAACAGTCATAGTCTTAGAATTCTTTCTTATGAGAATAACTAGATTTTCACTGTTACAGGATTCCATCTTCATGAAAACTGACAGGTTTCTCCCAGGAACTTATCAGGCTAGCTATTAGCTTAGTCAAAGTAATACAGCTTGATTTTACAAGGCTTTTCTTTTATAAGGTTTTTACATAAATAAAACAGCACCTGATTTTGCATGTGCATGATGATACACTCTGGTTATGTATTTTCACTCTTCGTCTAATGGACTCTTTTTTTTTATCATCCATACTTGCAAAACTATAAATACAAAAATACTGAATAATTACTTCCACTGTGAAGCAAAATTATTCACTATCTAAGGCAATCATTTATTCACTACACACCATTCACACCCTTCCCAGAACAAAAATAATCTGGACCACTTGATTTTGCAGAAATCATGTTCTTTAAATCTTTGCACATAATTTCAGTTTCCATAAAGAATCAAGAACAAGATGATTCCGTCACATGGCAGAACTGGTGAGCCAAATACAAAAAGCAACACAGATTCCTGTTTCTAGAGCAAAGATTTGCCCCTGCAAAGACTGAAAGAAATGGCAGTGAATTATTAGCTGATAACCTAACAATCATGTTTAATATATGACACTATATTAAACATAATATAAAAATCTTATGTTTAATATAAGATCAATTAGGAAAAAAGTTAGAGTGAGTCAAGTTCTACTATTTCTAGCATGTAATTTTTATTTACTTTTTAAACTGTTTTCAATTTTTTTTATAAAACAACTACAGTAGCAAAAGAAAAAACATCCAATTCATGCAGGCATTTGCCTGTGTTGCCCTTTTTTGTGTAGTGGAACACTATAAAATATCCATAAAAATATATCCGAAACACATCAGAATGGATAGCTTTATTCTGAGCAGATCTGTTTCAATCTGATACACCCACACACTATCTTTAAAAAAAAATAAACTAATATCCAAATCTACTCCTAAGGGCTTCTACAGAAGTACAGTAATTAATATTTGGTTTTAAAATTCAACCATTAAATTTGACTAAATAAGTTACTATTTCTAAACAAAGTATCAGTTTGAGATCTCCAATATCAGATCCAATTCAGGCAAAATTTTATTTTTAATCATAATACCTTCTGGGCCTTGTGACATAATGAGAACTGGTGAAACCTAAGCTTCAAACCAAGAAAACATTATTTTTCCAGGCAGGAATAGGAAGAGTTTTATCTACCATTTATCATAACTTCTACACTGCCAGGTTTCTTTCATGATACAGTGATTTGCTATTCTGGTTTTTAAATGACAAACAAGCACAGAAAATAAATGCGTATTGGAACTTCTATCCCATCTACATGATCAATGGCCTCTTTTTGTAAAATGCATTTCTGCTTAAAACAACAAGTCTTTAACAAGAGATCTGTGTGCACTGCTATCTGAAACCATGCTGCACCATCTACAGCAAGTCCCACCAAAGCAGCTCAATAAAAATTACAAGAGACTAGTAAGTGTCTTGACTATTTGCAGCTGACCCAACGCTGCAAACAGCCAGTGCTCACTGCTGAGTCCTCGATACACACAGGAAAACGAGCTTCTTCCCACGGGTTCTGAACAATCTCACATCGTGCAAAACATTTAAACAACAAAATGTGGACTGCCTTCAATTTTTGGTTTTTCTTTAGGTCACTTCTAATGCTTTGCTCGCTCCTATTTCTCCATTGCATAGACCGTAGTTCAGTATCCCCAAAATACAGAAAAAAGTAGATTTTGCTATGAAGTCAGAGATTGATTCAGCTTATTTTTTCTTTTCCACTGATCATTTAATATCCTTTGTCTGTCTGCAAAGCAGCCCACTTATACCCACTGGTGATTCAGAGCACCATCTGGGTTTCTACTCTTACCACAGAACCACAATTCCCTTCATTCAGTCATACTGGGTGAGCGCCCCTGCTTGCCAGTCTTGGCCACAAAAAATAATGGATAAGAACCATCACTGGTTCTTGTGGCTTATCAATTTTATCAATGTAAGTCTTAGAACAAACTGGCTTCAAAAGGCCTTGGGAGGTTGTTGACTCCTCCAGCCTACACTGGAAGCAATCCATTTCCTACAGCAGCTGTGTCCACTATACTGAGTTAAAATACATGTGCTTATTTTGTTATTCCAGCTTACAGCATAGCTTCAATTCAGCAGGTAATAACAACCTTGGCCATTTAATCGTTCAGTGCACAGTAACATTCCTACTATTGCATTAGGAAGAGAATTCTAGCAGACAACACAGTGCCAGTCAGTACAAATGCAGAATCAGCAGCCACTGTCAAGAATGTAGCTAGGATACAGTGTTTAATTTTAGAGAATTTAATAAAGTGAATTCCAAGTTAAATGTGGTGTCAACAATATCTTGTGACCTCCACTGGCAGCTATTTTTACTTAACTTGAGCTAGGATGATGACTTAACTGCAGTATAATATGAGACGGTCTTAATACAGCACTTATTTTTAAACAACATTAAAAGTGCTTCAGTGGGTCTTAAAATAAAAATAGAAAAATAATCAAAACAAGGAATTGTCATCTTGGCTGTTCTGATTATCCAGGACCCAAGACACATATACCTGAAATATTTTTCCCAATTAAAAAAGAAATAAAAATCAAGCTTCCACCATTGAAAAAGATACTAAGTCACTTGCATTTTAAAATGCTTTACTGCCACATTACTCTTGAGGCTTATTGGTCTCACTTTCACACATATATTGTGCCATTACTTAAGGAGAGCCCCAATGAGCATTAATGATTGCCAAAGCTTATACTACATGACAGAATAACATCTTTCTACAACCTGCCCCTTTCACTTGTCCATAACTGGACAGGTGTCTGTGTTCTCCAGTACTCATAAAGCATCAAAAAACACATTGCTCTTAAAAGCCTTTAGCCTTTAGACCCGCTTTGGGTCTAAGCATCATACCAGCCACTACAAAGATGTCAGGTAACAGAGTATTGGGAAAAAGGACTTTTACTACTCCTTTTGTTTTCAGAAATGTAATTTGCTAAAAGAAAAGAAGCGTGTCTGTATGCACACTGTTTAATGACAACAAAATCACAATTACTTTCCTAAGTCCTTAGATGTAAGCACTTAAGAAACCTAACCAGCTAGGGTGGATTAAATACCATCAGAAGTCTGAGCCAGTCAGAGCTAAATCTTATATAGCTCTGGACATATCACAAGTAAAAAATGCAGAACAAAAATATTTATTCTGTTTAACATTCCCACGTCAGTGTCTTTTAAAAAAGACTCATGACAGAGAAATCACTAAATCACTAAATTAGAAGCAGCACCTTCTAATGGTCACTTCTGAAGCAAGAGAGAAAAATTAAACATTAGAGAAAGCATTAATGTAACGCCAGGAAATAAAGCAATTAATTACTGAGACTTGCCAGGATATAGGTACATCTAAAATTGAAGGTATTTATGCATGAATAAAAAGATAAAATAAACTTCTTGGCGTCCTGCCTCACCAATGCAAACATGACTGGAAGAAAAATACCCATATATGCTTTTTTCATGCCATACAACTTAGACATTATGTTTGGAAAAGCAGTTGGGGGAAAAAAGTGAGCATCAGGGTGCTTCAAAAATTATTATCTTCTGCTGTCCCCTAGTGGCACTTGTTTCACAAAATTCATTAAAGAATACTTTCAACTGTAGGCTTCATAGGTTACAGAATAGAAAGCATCAACAGAAATTAAAAGCCAGAAGAAATTATTTTTGCAGGCAATTGCTACAAGTAGCTTTTATTTAGAGATTTTGAAATTAAATCCTATAGGAAACACTGTAATCTAGTGTTTTAAACCACTGACTTTTCTAAAAAATTGTGTGGCAAAAATAACACCGGAAGTATTTATTGGACTGGCCACGATACTGTTGGTATTTTAGAAATCCTGTCAGTAAACTATTTAAGA
This sequence comes from Regulus satrapa, assembly GCA_013396955.1. Classification (NCBI taxonomy): domain Eukaryota; kingdom Metazoa; phylum Chordata; class Aves; order Passeriformes; family Regulidae; genus Regulus; species Regulus satrapa. The sequence continues at coordinate 3,295 of VWZN01006326.1, read as the reverse complement.
TTTTGAAAACAACTGGAAGAAACTGCTTCCAGTCACTCCAATTATAGCATACCTTTCAAGTTTATTTAAAAAAACTCCACTCAATATATGTCAATTCTACTATAAAGTAAAAGCATGTCTGGACTACGTCCAGATTTTCTTGATTGTACTTTACCATAAATCAAAAATGCAGGAGTTGCAATTTATGTTTTTCAGCAGGGTAAAATGCAAATGAAATGTTTCTTAGGGAACACAGTGGCTTTATTCACTTAAAAATTAACTGTTACCTCTCATCTTGCATCAAGCTTTACAAAACTGTAAAACATATGTGGGAACACATCCATGATAGTTAGTCAAAAGTTTTCCAGCCCCCTTCCCCAACATTATTTCTCTCCTTTCATATTTACTTTCATATCACAAAATAATTTGACTTCAAAAGTAAATAGTATTTGGCATCCCAGTTTTAATTACAGTTTAACACAGCCCCTTAATTAGATGAGATATTTAATATAGCTTTCATTCTATGAAATTATATTCTCGTAACCCTGAAACTTTGCAATTATCTCTAACCTCATTAATGAGGACTACTAAATTGCAGTTCAGTTCATTTTTATCAAGTTTCTAGAAGAAACACGAGCTTCTCATACGAACTGTAGCTATTGAAAACAAGTGAAGCTTCCTACTCAACACTCAGATTTCAATGAGAAGTACATTCTCAATTACCCACATCAAGAACTGCATTAGCATATTTACTTATTGCGCAGTATTCACTTAAAATTATTAGACATCTCCCTTGTTTAATTTTTAAAGATTTTTTTAATGCTATTAAGTTTCCTGAACAAATTACCTTCCAGAACTGTTTTACTTTAAGGATGGAGACAACCTGTATGTTTCTTCAAAATGAATGCCCACTACAGGCAGAACCTGCTGATCTTTGTTTCAGATTAGGAAACAGAGAATACTCCATGAAGTTTTTCCTACAGAAGGAATCAGCTTTCACTGTCAGTCAACACCCTCCAACTCACAAAACTTGCTCAGATGTAGTCCAAATTTCTGTCAAGTCTCCTTACTGAAAAATTCACATAGAAGGAAATCTAATCTATATCCCAGTAAAGCATCCAGCACAGCCCCTGAGACAGACACTGCCCCAAATTTCTGTCTAAATCTGTCCCTGTGATTGCTCAATCACAGAAGACTATACTTAAGAGGCTACTGAAGACAGACCCTTAAGGTTGCCAGACTAAAGTCCTCTCAGAGCAACATCTGAATAAAAGCATTATGACAAAGGGGAGTTCTTTGTCTTTGCACCTCTTTAGAGCTGTTTCCCCATGCTAAACTTACTTAGAATTGCTCTTCACAGCTCCTAATGAGAATTGGGAAAAAGCCTGAGGATTACAACTCCAAGGAGGTGCTTTAACTGAGTGACACACCTCAGAAAGAGCTCAGCCAGTACTCTAAACACTGCTAATTAAACAGTGCCAAATACATTGTTTTTCTTTTATGATGACAGTACGCCATAAAGACAAAATTACAAGCCCTCTGCGGAAGCCACACAGGACTGAAAAAAAAAAGAAAGACAAAAAAGAAAGTATCACAGAATTCTGACCAAGCCTATATCCTTTTCTCTCAATTTCCCATTTCAAATATGGCATGCATAAGATTATATCTAAATTTTAAACTAGCAAAATAGCTACGTGTCTTATCTAATTATATACAACATTCACTGACTTTGTTCATTGATGAGTTTTTTTCAAAATCACTTAAAAATTTATCATTCCCTTCTACCATAGAAGACCAGAAAACAGAGAGCAGAGAGGCAGAATGGGGCAGAAATGTTACCAATTAGGATGAAAATATGGCTAAAACATCTACAAGAAAGCTGGAGGTGCACTCTCATGGTACAGACACCAAAATTTACAGCCTTCTGATCCAGCAACACACATCTCAAATTCTTACAGAACTGAAATCCTGTTCTAAGCAACTACTCTGTCATTAGGTTTAACAACAGCCTATATTTCAAGCTCTACTAGAAACAAATTAAATTAGAGACAAGATATAATGCTAGGTCTTGCATTTCATCCTTCAATAATTGCATGAGGTTTTGATCTCCTGAATTATATGCAGTAACAGCTTCTGTTTCACTTAAAAATCTACTTCAGAGATGAAGGCCCTGGTTTTTAGCAGTGTATCTAAGTAACTCCCTTCAGTCATTAGAGGCTTAGCCACAAATATTTTAACTGAAGCTATGCTTAAGAATATAACTCCTCAAAACACTTAAAAAATTAAAAATTTAACCTGTAATTAACATTTGATTCCTTCCTCCCAAATTAAAATAAGGAAGAAATATTTCCATTCTTTTGAAGAGTCTTCAATGACACAAAGAAACTAGATCTACAGTCTAAAACCTTATTTATCTATAAATGTCAGCAAAACAAGCTTCTCCACCCACAGACACACTCAACTCATCCTTTGAGGTAATCCTGCCAAGGGAAAAAGATTTTCTATTTCCTCACTGTTAATCAATCTTCCCTAATCAGATGGAACAATCAGGGAAATTTTTGCCTGCTGCAACAAGTCTCTGAAGCTCACTAAGAAATTATTAAGTTAAATCATTACTCGTAACTAATCAAAAGGATCTTTTAGTGATAACAGCCCTTTTCTTTCTAATTTATATCTTAATTTTTTTCAAGTGAGTCTTTAGCCAATGATCTGTCCCTAGAGTGATCTCATTTAAAACATTAAAATACTAATGAAAAGTGAACACAAACCTGGCTGTTCTTCCCACTCTGTGGATATATGTGTTTGCATCTTCTGGACAATCAAACTGAATGACCCAATTCACTGCTGGAAAATCTGTGTAAAGAAAAAAAAAAAAATACACCAAGTAAGTCTTGGTGAGTCACTGACTCAAAACCTTCCTATTCAAGAGCATTAATTCCTGTAAGAATCATCTCTTGGACCTATTTACAGACATGAGGTGCAACCTCTGAAATAAAAACAAAATTAGTTGCATGTATTAGCATACATAAACAATCATTCTCTTCATCAAAGAAAGTTAAATTAATTGTGTGTTCATTTCCTAAATTATGACAGTGCAGTGAATGAAACAATTTCAAACTTGACAAGAATGGACATGCTTTGCGCCCAACAGATGATAAAACACCCTATGGTTAATGATTACATAACAATGTGACCTATTTTTCACCCTCACTGTTAATATCCTACACCGCTGGGGTCTGAAGTCAGCTCTGGTGAGACTGCATCACTTCAGCTGTCACATTCAGAAATAACCATAGTGTTGGGGTTTTTGTACAGA
>VWZN01006323.1:331632-364141 GCA_013396955.1 Regulus satrapa | reverse complement strand
TCACATACTCAGGTTTCCTTAGCATGGGTATGGAAGACTGGAAGAAAATTGCTGCAGGAAACAGCTTCAGCAGCAATGTATTGGCTCAGTGATGGAAAAGCAAAATGTTTAAAGGTCCTTAAAAATCCTTTGGAAGAATATTGTGATGACGGACTTTAGCACTTGACATATACTGCAGAAGGATAAGTGCCAGTATCAATTTTAGAAATGATCCTTGGGAATAAAAGACATTATGATTTTAGATTATGTCTTTTTTATGTCTTAACTATTGGAAATACATTCTTCATTGCACTTTGTGACAATAAGATATTTAGTCGGTCCAGTTCAGAGATTTATTTATTCACTTATTATTACTGTAATGAGACTCAGTCCATTCTTAATTTCTTTTAAATGTGTAGCTGTCAGATTTAATGTGTAGTAGAAATTCTTTTAAGACTCCTGGAATTCTGTTCAGTCCTGACTTTTGTTTTTTTTTGTTTTTTTTTTGGTTTGTTTTTTTTTTTTTTTTTCTTTTTTAATTGTGAATGTTTACTGAAAACAGGTTTCTGCTGTTGTTGAGTTATACTGAAGTCAGACAGCATGGCAGATTGAGAAATTTGACTGAGGCATATGTTAATTTAATTTTTAAATGTATATGCAATGCCACTTGCAGATAATTTCTATCAATTTGCAGATAAAATATGCTTTGAGACTGAAGGTGAAACTTCTGATCTAATTAATTGAAAGTTCCTGAGATTAATTCACTTATTCTGTATTTTCCCAGCTTGTTGCATGCTGCTACCAGATACTGAAATGTGTTGTTACTTTTCAGTTGTCAGGCAGAAGCTCAGAACTTACATGTCTGGGCCCTGTGAGAACAAAACCAAAGAAAGAAATACATTTTCTAGCTATTCTTCAGTGTGTGTGTTTGAGTGTTCTGTCATGTTATTCCACCAGTTCCAAATCCCCATTATATTTAAAAAAAAAAAAAAGAAAATAAAAATCTTTGGTCAAAGTCTGCTTTCATGTACAACTGTTTAGTCAGGCAGCTCAGACCATGAAATGCCTGACTTGCATGAAATCAGCCCAAGACTTGGATTTCCCAAAGCACTGGTCTAGTCATGGCCTTGGCAATTTTCTTTTCCTACCATAGTGTCCATAAACATTTTTTTTGGCAGATGTGGTGCCTGCTGTAAGTACTTAGACTGCACAGTGCATAACACAAGAGGAATGTGTGCCTCTTTAGATTATCCTAATCCTGCAGTAGCCCTAATTTTTGTAAACTTTCTATTTTAAAGAGAGTACAGGTTCTTAAACACAGGACAGTCAGGATACTGACACACCTCAATATCTTTAAAAACAGAGTCTTTAAAGATTTCCACTGATAGTCCAAGAGAGAAGTTCTTAATTCCTATGATACTTTTGTCATTTCAAGTGGGCAATTTCGCTACTGCTTATTAAACCTTGGCTTAGGCCAAAGTCTTAATGAAAATAAAGGTGTCAAGAGAATTGTGGAAATTCTGTTTCTTTGCCATTATGAACGCGGCTTTCAAGCTTCTGCATAAAATAGACACTTTGTAAAATATTATTAGCCTTATTATTTAGCAAATTGATAAGGGATTGACCACTTACGTCCCTTTACTTCTAACACAGCTCTACAATGGATTCTCTTATCACCAAAGCAGAAGAAGCTGTGGTGTTATTTTTTGGACACCTTGACATGATGAGCCAGTTCACTGGATAAAGTTTCCACCTCATAACTCATGAAATAATATTTGTCTTGTGAGAGAAGAGCACTACCAAAGCACAGAAACCACTTTAGTGCTAGTATATTTGTTTCAGCTTAGAAGAATTCATGCCTATTCTTTGCACATATTTTTCAGGAGAAGTTAGGCTTCAATGCTGTTGTATTTCCAGCTATAACTAATTTTTCATTGTTCATATAGTTAAACCTTCAGAGCTTCAGCAGAGCTGCAACCAACAGGTATCTTGGGATGCTATGAATCCAAATGTTGACATTTTGTAGCAAAGCTTGTTAGAGCGTTTGCCAGGAAACTGAATTCTGTCCCACTTTAAACTAGCTGACTGCTCTTAAACACCTTTGGCAGTTTTATTATTCCTTGCAAACATTTTCAGAGTTGGATGGGAATCATAGTGCAGTGGCCAGACAATCTGTCCACAGAACACCCTTCTTCCAAAGATGTTGGATGTTGTTTTTGCTCTCCATTTGCTAACAGCCAAGCACGTGGATGGCTGAGCAGATTCCTCGGTGCCAGTGAAGGTGGTTGAGAGCCACATAGCTTGAAGTGAAGGAAATAATCCGGATGACAATATGGCAGCATTTTGCTGTTCCATGGCATTTTTGATTTCAAAATCTTAAAATAATAAAGAGGCTAATCTGAATTTAGTTCAGAGGACATATTTTTAGTGATTTGAATAGGCAGGAACTTATTCATGTCATACTAATGTCTGCATCTAAGACAGTCCTTGTCACAGTGACATCTCTGCAAACCACTAACAAATTAAGAATCCAAGATTGTTCAAAATTAATATGTTTGATAAAGACTAACATATGTTTTTAGGACAAGAAGACATTTTAAGTAGTATTTATCAGTTCAAAGTGATCCAGAACTGTTTTATGTCTTGGGGTATCATTTTAATTAATTAATTTTTTTAATATAGAAAATTTTAATTATCAAAGTTTTTAGGAATAAGCAGAAAACTGAGACACATGGAAGCTTCCATTGTTTTGGGAGATCAGTCAGCTGAGAGAAAATGTTTCTATTTTAAATGTGAAATTTTGACAAAATAATCGTGCCCTTTCTTACCCCCCAGAGGTGCCACCTAGTGACCAAATATTTTATTTGATTAATGTACTATAATAACTTATTTCTATCAGTGAACTATTCAATTTTGAAATTTAATTTTGAGGGTTTTAATGTTGTTTTGAAAAATTCTAATTTCATCATGAACATAATTAAGGCTTTGTACCATATACTTCCATGTGTACTAGGAAAAATTTCAGGAAAATTTCAATGGAATATTTAGAAGAAATGGAGGAATTCTGCTTAAAAGAGACAGGCAAATAGGATACAGAAGAAAAGTACTAAAGCCACAGACCTTCCACACTTGGAATTTATTTGTTCTTTTGTGACTTTGGAAGAAATCTGCTTGCAAGTGTAAACTCTTTCATTTATTCAACACTTTTCACTTGACTTCACAGAAATGAGTTCACTCCTGTTTGTTTTTTTAGCCTAACTTAGGAGTGAGGGACTTTTGGAGATCATCTGTGCCCATCTCCTGCTAAAGCAGGGCCAAATCACCTTGCTCAAGGATCAAGGTTCTTTCTCCAGACATAACCTCTGTAGTATTCTGTTCTTCATAAATCAATCTCCTTAGCCTGGAAGTCAAAAATTGAAGTTTCCAAGATCTGCTTTTGCAGTCATTAATTTTGCATCTTTTGGGTGGTTTTGAGAAAAAAAAAATAAATTAGAAAGTAAAGAAAAGAAGGCAACAACAAGAGAATCAATTAAAAGAAAATAAAAATTTAGAGAAAATAACAAAGGGATCAGACTGACTGGACTGATGATATCTTTCATCTCTGTGGGTTTTTTTTTGTTTTGGTTTGGTTTGGTTTGGTTTGGTTTTTTTTTTAATAATAGCCACTTTTTATCTAATCTAGAGTGTTTGGATGATAAGTAAGATGTGTAATGAGCGTACTTGGAAATGATAAGCATGTCCTCCCTGGCTGGTAATCACCCATAGTCAGTTGAAACAGGAATATTTGCATGTTATGGTTAATGAAGCCATTACTTTCTTATTTTTGAGCTAATGGAAGTCCACAGATGTTCTGGGTGTTAAAAATTAATTTATTATCATCTTGTAGTACAAATTCCCTTTCTGACTATATAGAGCACATTTACATGTTGATTATTCTTAAAACCTTTTTTCTTTGTCCATAGTTTCTAATAAAAAATTGGATTATGTTGTTCATTGGTCTGAAATCCCATGAAGACTGGAGTGGATTATTTTCCTCATTGTTCTGGAGTCACCTGAAGTGGATTATGCAGTTTGCTTGACTGGAAGTCCTGTATTGGGTTACTGAATCCTATTATTCTCTGAGCTCTAGGCAGATCCTTGGAATTTCTGCCAGAGGAACCCACTTTTCTTTGTCCAGTAAATACAATCTTTAGTCATTTCTAAGCAGTTAAGAGAAGTACTGTTTAATCTGGGCAACAGTAGGCTCACCCATTTGTCAGTAAACATCCTCTGATGAAAATAGTAAGTACATTGGAGCTTGCTAATAATTTTAATTGAGGTGAAAAATCCAATCAGTTATTCAGAGGCTGGAGTTCTCCAATTAAATCTTCCTTTCATCTGACTGTGCACCTGGTTAGGCTAGACACATCTCTGTGACATTTAAACACTCTAAGAATGTGGTGATTATTTGCACTCCAGTAGGACCTATTGTGCCAGAATTTGCACAGAATAAGACTCTTCTGTAATCGCTCTCTAACCCCAAGAAAATACAAGAAGAATTTGATGACTGAGAAGATGTGGCAGAAAGAATTGACTAAAGACTATGTTTTCTTGAAGTAATTATTAAACTTCCAGGTTAAACTCTGTTAGAGCATATATTTAATTATAATTCAGCTGGGATTTTTACACAAGCCTGTGAATCATTTTGCTCATCAGTTCAACTTTAAACTAGGGTAAACAAATCAGGTGGTGTCATGGTTTAGTCCCAGCTCTTAAACCCCCCACACACATCCATTTATTCACTTCCTGCCCATGGGATGGGGAAGAAAGTGGAAGAATAAAAGTGAGTAAATTGATCAGCTGAAGCAAAGCAAAGTCTCTAGGATACTGGCAGAAATTATTTTATGAAATACAGGGATTTCTGTCTAATGGATGTGATTTTTTTCAAAACTGGAATGCTGCTGGGAAGACATCACTTGGTTATCATGAAGAGCTTTAGAATTAATTAAATACAGTCTGGTTTTCCTAACCACAATATTCTAGAGAAACTTCTGGAGACAGTGTTCCAGTATCTATATGACAGATTTATATATTCCTTCTCAACACAGTAAGATAATGTGAACAAAAACTCTACCTTGCACTGACACCATCTCTCAGCATATCAGCATATCCAAAGATCCACAGAAGAGGAGGAATCTATGAGTCAGCTTAGTTTTGGTTTTAGAGAGTCTGCTATGAATACAGGTGAACAAGATCTAAATTCTGATCTTTGTGTAGATGGAATAGTAGATAGCTGGATTTATACAAGTCAGTGAAACCTGTTAAAATTACCGGTACTTTTAAATATTTTAGGAATTAAAAGCAGTCTCTGAAGTGGTTAAGAGAATTTGGAAAAGATTGATGGAAGCTGAAAATCCAAGAGTCAGCCAAATACCTGAAAAAAGAGCAAAAAGGGAGTAACAGTAGTAGAAAGAGAGAGCTACTTAATAAATTTAGCACCCAGCTTTCTGGTGGCAAAGAAGCAGGCAAAGCTGGTGCAGCCAACACTTTGAGTCTCAGAGTGGCCTGAAGATCTGGGGCCAGTTTGTAGCTTCACACCAGCTCTGAATTGATTGTATCCAGCGGGATGTTGTGAGGCTTCTTGTTTGTGACACCTTTGTCACTACTCAGTTGGCTGCAAAACCAGTACCATGCTAGTCATACACATAGAAAGAGCTGTTGTCTAGCACCAAAGAAGAAATAATTCACATGGTTAATAGACATTTTAGAAATCCCAAAACATACACTTAGGGTTGACTGGTAAGACCTAGGACATAGAAGACACCTAATACCTTTTCATTGTGGAAATTGGAATGTTGGCAGGATAACTGGCAGTGCTTATTTTAGGCATTTACATTGCTCCCATCAATCCTTCTTATGTACCTTCCAGAGATGAAAACCTGTTCAAGAACTGTATCACCCTTGGCTAAATACAATAAAATGTGTTGCATGTGAAGTTTGCAATAGAAGTGGGAAAGAAAATAAGGAAACTGTATGTTAGGCTACAGTAGCCTGAAGGTTTACTGCGGAGATGTGATACAATCTTAAAAAGAGGAGCTCTACTGGGACTATTGCTACTCTGATTGAACACGCGGGCTTTTCTGCCACCTGTGAATGAACTTCAGGACAAAGTCCCTGCAATGGAGCCTAATTATAACCCAGAACTTCCCTGTTTTTCTCTTCCCACCTCAGCCCCCAGCTTTTCTTGCTTACAGCATCAGTCACTCAAAGCTGAAGCCAACATGACAGCTAGGCTGGAAGTTGAACAGAGAGGACTCAGGACCTGGGATTTAGTTGCATTAGCTCAGATCCATAGTTCAAATACTACGGTACTTGGTTTTATTCTCAGTTATGAAGATGGTGAAGGGTGTGGATGGGAAGCCATATGAGGAGAGGATAAGGTCACTTGGTCTGTCCAGCCTGGGGAGGGGGCGACTGAAGGGAGACCCCATTGCAGTTACAACTTGCTCACAGGGGGAGGCAGAGCAGCAGACACTGATCTCCTCTCTGTGGTGGCCAGGGACAGGACCCAAGGGAATGGCCTCAAGCTGTGTCAGGGGAGGTTTAGGCTGGATATTAGGAAAAGGTTCTCCACCCAGAGTGCACTTGGGCACTGGAACAGGTTCCTCAGGGAAGCGGTCACAACACCAAGTCTGGTGTTGTGTTAGGACAATGCTCTTTGGTGCATGGTGTGACTTTTAGAGATGGCACTGTGCAGGACCAGGAGTTGGACTCATTGAGCTTTGTGGCCTCCTTTCCACTTGGCATATTCTGTGATTCTGTGAAAACATTCACTGAATGTTAGCATTAGCAGAAATCCTAATAAAAGAGTGAATTTGGGAAAAGTAAAACAATTTTCTCCGGATAGCCAAAAAGTGCCTGCTGGTGGAAGGTGATCCTGACACCAGCATGATTTTAAACTAGAATTTTCCGTGAGGTACTGCATGCTTCAGTGTCTTGTCTCTCTCTCTCTTGCTTTCTTGGTGCTCACCCTTTTCATGACCAGCTGTTTACATGATACTGTCAGCTACTAACTGTGGCTAAAAAAATGTATTTGGGTACATGTTGTGTCTGCAGTGACCATTTCCAAGAATACATTTTTCATGGGCCCCCAAATTTCAGTTAAGGGATTCCTTTTTAATCCTCTAAATGATAGTAGTATAGTAAAAAATATTATGAATGCAAAAGTCAGTTTGTAAGCCTTATGAAGCAATAAAATTTCATTAGTGTCTATAAAATATAGATAATTTTAACATAATAAAACAAAATATCAAACAACAAATCCATTTTGATGAAGATGATTTAATCACCACATTGGAAGTTAATAATTACTTTGGGAATGTTGTTGATCTGATTATCTTTAATTTAGTAAAAAAAGTAGAGCAGCACAAAATAGTATTATATTTAAATACCGAGTGTTTTAGAAGGCTTGATTTCTGAAACAATCGGCAGGATTTATGAGGAAGAAAGTGGATGGGAATGGGAGGCGACATAGATGCCTTGATGGCCAAAAAACTGTGATCCTGCAGTCTGTGAAGAAGACAGGAAGCTATCAGTATTCAATTTGAAGGAAGAAAATATAAACAAAACACAAGTGAAAACAAAACAAAAGAGAAGGATAATGTATTTTTATCTTAAGGAAGAGAGTACCATTTTTAACTTCAAAAGCAGAGGAATGGTTAGTGAATCTATAAATGTCCCAGAAATATTAGAATCTAACAATGTTGAGAGTAAGCAGGAAAAATGTATTAGGGATAAAGCAAATTTTTGGTAGAGCTTTACAATTTAGGTACCACGTGCCATTATGCTCAGTATACAAACTAGAGGGAAAGCTGGCGTAGGACATCAGTCAGTTCATGGTTAGAAATTTTTTTTTTCATTTGCACCCTTAAATAAATACAGAGTTTATGTCTCTCTCTTCTTGATATTTTCCTTTTCATTGCAATTGCCTGTTAGTTTTTTGAAGTTTTTTTTTCTATTATTTAATTTTGTTCGGTTTTCAATATTCAAATGACTCAACCCAAGAGTTTTCTCACTAATTCCCTTGCCCATCCCACTTAGGAGGAGTGAGTGAGCTGCTGTATGGGGCTGAATTGCTAGCCATGACACCTTTGAAGGTGTGTAAGCTCGTATGTTCTCAAGAAAATCTTAAATCCTCACTTTGTATGTACCAGAAAGAAAAAAAGTATATCACAATGAGGTCTTTCTGTCATGTGAAGGTGTTAACCCCTTAGAAAGACTGACTTAGTTTTACGTGAACTTCATTAATATCAGATTTTCTATTGCAAGCATACTGAAACCTAATCAATAGACTTGCTCATGGAAATATCTTTTCTGTGGCCATCATTCTTAAAATAAATCAATAACAGCCAAATTCCCAATGTAAGCAAGAAAGGATTGAAGACTGCTTTTCTCATTTTTATTCTGAAATATGATACTGTGAATTAGAAGCTCACAGCAAGAAACTCGGAAAAAATTATATAAAGCATACTAATACAAATTGTCAGAGCATACCTCATCACAAAAGTTGCCATGTAAATGGAAACAAGTTCCTCTAATTATATCTAAACCCTTTACAGCTGTGAAACTATAAATTTTTATCTATACTAGTATTAGCTGTAAAATTTAATCTAAATTGAAGTAGATTTTTCTCCCCCTCCTACATAAAGACTTACATGGAATTAGAACATGCTTTTTAACTTCCTCCACTTGAGCACTACTCCAAGACATCATTGTGCTCTTCCCAGCAGAAATGTTTATCAGACTTCTGCTCATTAAATAGTCTCTTTTCTTTTCTGTGCAAACGGTTTTATTTTTAGTGAGAGAAGAAAGAACCACAACCTTTTTTGTCTTCTTATATCTGGTAATCTTGAAAAATAGAACCAGGCTTTTGTGTTGTGCTGACCAGCTCTGTTTGATGCTCCAGGGAGCTGATTCATAGTTAGGGTAACTACACCTCTGGACTCGTGTTCGAATCTCATGATAGAGTTTTTTACGAGTTCAGATTAAAATGTTCAGGAATTTTAGAGGCTAGATATATATTTATTAATAAAAATAAATTGAAAATTTAAAAAAGTCCAAGAAAGATTGTAAGTGGGGAAAATAATTTTCACCACCTCAAAATTCTCCATGTGATTAATCTCTTGCATTAATTTGCTTTGGATATGCACTGCTAAACCGAACAGGGAGAGTTCTGTGGGCTGCTGGGCTTGTTCTGAGGACAGGACAGACTGATAAAGACACTGTTGCCACGGCTCAGGCCTTCTGTGTAAAAGGCATAAAGAAAATCTTAGTGCACAGTAGGATAACTCGCCACCACTCCTCCACAATTCTAGCCTGCTTAACAAATCCTTGAATATCCCTTTAGCAGGCTTGAATTTTATTCATAGTCTTGGGTAGTCTGGGTTTTGTTTTTCTTGTTTTGTTTTCTTGGTTTTAATTTCTGCCAACAGAGAGAATCACTTTTCTAGCAGTAAAAACTGTGAGAAAGAAATAATTCACATTCAGAATTCATATTGAGGTCTGTTTAATCCAAAATCAGATAAGTTTCCTATTTATGGTGATGATGATGAGGAAAGTATCAATGCAGTTAATCCAGTTATGAGCCTCTCAACTTCAATATTTTATTTGAGTTTGAGCTACAGTGTGTTCTGAGAGTATGTGCTATATAGATCCAGATCTGTCTGATACAAGCCTCTGAGGTGCTAGTCTATCCTGGAAATGCTTCATACAATCTTGTTACATGTTCTCTGAGAAACAGCATTTTAGCTAGTGCATTTAAACCTGGACTTTTTGGGCACTAAATGCTTTGTAGCATGCTTCAAGGAATGTAAAACCCAACACAGAATTACTGCACACTTGCTAAAGGAGAAAATGACACTGTGGTGCCAATTGTAAACGTTGAGGTTTCCAGCTGGATCTTTGCTACCAAAAATGGAATTACACTGTAACGCTTGAGCTACCACAGAGTAATCGGGACCTTCTTTGAGAAGAGGGAATTCCTGGAGTGGTGTGGAATCCTTTGGTACAGACAGGAGTGCAAGTCTGTCAGTGCTTGTTGACACTCCAGAGTGTGATGGCTGCTGCTGCTGACACGAATTAGTTGGATGTTTATAAACAAGCTGAAGCAAAAGGAAACATCACTGCAGTGGGAGAAGCCCACAGGGAAGATAAGGTATGAGGGCATTAAGGTACAGGCCTGTGCTGATAAAGAATGTCTTTATTCAGTTCTTGGTTAAGGCACAAGTTGCATAACCTCATCCCATACCCATTCCCAAATTGCAAATTAAATCCTTTTAGCTTTAAAGCTGTAAAGCAGAGCTGGGGCTGGACTTTTATTGTGCTTATGTGCAGTACTTAGAATTCTTAATAACCCAATTCTAAGTGAAGTGTCCAAGTACTATGAATAATAATCAAACCATAACAGCAGGAGGTACCTAATGAACAGAATTAATGTATCTCTTGTTCCAATTTACTGAGATTAGTAAACTTGTTATAATCCTAGTGATAAATACCTGGCACTGATATTTTCACTGTTTGCATTGTTGGAAGATCTTTTGATTACTTCTTTTCAATTTATTTTTTTTTTCCCAAGTGTGTTGCTAGACATTATATTTATGCCCAAACACACGTTCTTGTGTACTGTTCCTGACTTATCTGTCATGAAATTAGCTTGGCAGCTTCACAAGTATTTCTATCAATATCAACACTTGAAAGAGTACAACATACAAGTGTTGCTTCCACAGTAATTCAAGGCAATATTACCCTCCATTAGTGGCTTTTATTCAGACTGGGTATCCCTACAGGCAGGGATGGCTGATCTGTTTTGTTTGATAGTAAAGTAGCTTATGATATTTTTAAATACAGCAACACTCTGCTTAAAAGCCACAGAACATGAAGTGTGCTTTTTAATAGCTCATGTTCAAGGCATTGTTTTCTACTGTGTTGCTGGAGAACAGCAGTGAGTGCAAAGAGGATATTTATCTAATGCCCTAATTTAGAATACCAGAGAGTAAAATATATGGCTAAAATCCCATTTTTTTCTCTGCCAGACTTGTCATTTTGTTTGTTTGTTTGTTTGTGTGTGTGTGTGTGTGTGTGTGTGTGTGTGTGTGTGTGCGTGCCTTGATGTAACTTTCCAGAATTTTTCTATTCATAAATACAAATAATACAGCTGTCCTTTTCAATGTTATTTCTGTTTGCAGATACTTTAGTAAGAATGTTTCCTTGCATAGTGTAATTTTTTTAGTTAAAAAGGTGACACTGAGTAAGAGTATTCCAGTAAACAGTATTAGACATATAGCATGAATTATGAACTTTACAATCTTTCAAAATCTTTAAATCTTTAAAACTTTAAATCTTTTTTCTACTCTCAAGTGCTCACCTTCTTTTGGAACACTGCACCATCTCACCTACTTAGAAACATTTCATGTGTCAGATCTCACTAGCTTTAAAAAATATGATTTTGAGTGGTGTGTGTTCATAATGGCACTCAGATGCTCTAAGGGATGCTTTATAGGGAGTAAAGTGGGGGGAATATACTTTCAGATTTTCTCTATCGAAAAGAAGTAACAGAGAGGACAGAACCACACCTTTGGAGGGGCAAAATAAATGTGCAAGAGGCAAAGGAAGGTAAATCCTGATTAGTTAACAGGAAAAAAGAAATCCCTAAGAGGATGGTTTTCTTTTTTTAAAATTTCTTTGGTTTTTTTATCCTTCCTTCTCCTTAAGTATCTTCTGCATGCAGATGCCAAAGTGCGGTGTGTGGAGGCAGGGCTTTACATCGTGTTAGTGTTCTCTCTTCCTCCACACACGATCCTCAGGTTCTGACTCATGAAGGACAATTTAAATTGGCAGATCTATTGACATTGCTCCCTGCTCAACGTACTGCACTCTCAGGTAAGCTGCTCTCCTGCAGTTTCCAGCCCAGTGCTTTAAGGCCAGCCAGTGTGCCTTGGACCAACAGGCTGGACAGTTGTGTGATTCATCAGCTGCTTCTCAGGGTGCTCACTTGTCCTTGAGATGGGGCTGCAGTAGGATTACTTCACCTTGGAGCAGTAAGATCCATGGACTTTCAAAATCACTTTGTGCACTGCAAGGCTCATTTACTGCATCATAACTTTCTATGGGGATCAAAGCTAATATTTTCTACTTTGAAAAGCGAAATTTAAAGCTATGTGTTAGTGTTTTCTCATAGGAGATACTGTGTTTCAAACTACACAAAGAAAAAAGAATTACCTGTATTATCAATGCAGTCACTCTGAATTCACCTGTGAATACTTATCCAACGAATCTTTAAAAAACAACTTGCTCATCAGGATTTCATAGTGGGGGGTGCTACTTCTAAGTATTTATCTTGACATAGACTGAATTTCTCAATAAATTCTATCCTGGAACCAGTAAACATAAGCTTCCCGATGGGAATTTTCCTCCTGGATTTTGTCCCAGGTCTCCAGGATAGAGGACAACAAAAAAGATCATTATTTTTGCATACTATCATCAGAAAAATACAAAGTCAGTTACATAAGTTTTCTGAGGAAATACAAAAACCATTTACATTTAGTAACAGTATCAGAAACCATTTCCAAAAAGTTGTAGAAGTATTTTGTGTTTATCACTGAACTGGAAGAAGCTTGTAGGGTGATTCACATAAGGACAAAGGACTTCAATACAAATAGTTTGATGAACTCAGTTTTAGTTCCAGTAATAGGAGCCATCACTTGGGTTAATTCAGGATCTGCTCATGGTTCCCCAGAAACCTGTATAGTTTGTGTGGCAATGGAATTTTCTCTTTGCCCCAGACTGATGATTTTTGATAAAAAGAGGGCTTAAAACACGTGTATTTGAAAAGGGTATGGGAAAATTTAGAAGATAATTTTAGGTGTTTTTAATTGTATTGAAAGGAATCACTGCATAATTAATGAGGCTTCTTGTTCATAATCTGAGCAATTGTTGCATTAGTTTTACAACTTTTCCACAAAGTTTTACATGTCTAGATCAGTGATTTCAAAAAGCATAACTCCGCTGCAGCTCATAAAAAAGAGTTTCTGCATAAATGAAGGGTCTCAGTAGAATTCAAAATGAACTCCAGTGCAAAGATCCATAAATTCCCATTAGCTAGAGCTGGTTATTATTGCTAGTACCTGAGGGCAAAGCAGCCTTATGCCAGGAATTAGTACACCTACACTGACATAAGGCAGATACAGGAGTAATGGATAGTCCAGATCTACAGTTGTGCTGTTTCTGGACCAGATGCTGTATTTTGATGCTGTATATTTTGGGCCAATAGCAGCAATGCCTCCAGTAAAAACAAAGATATCAGCACAGTTCATTCTTTGAAAAGTCTCTGCCTCTATCAGTATCTTTGTTGTTTCTGCTAAAATGTTAGGCCAGATCCACCATGTAAAATGGATTTCACCTTTAGTTGACATTTAGTTGGCCAAGTTCTAGTTACTTAGCTCATGAAAGGGTGAGCCTTGGTTCACTGGCGGAAATAGAACAGATGGCAGTTCTGACACAGGCTTCAGAAACCAGAGAAAATTACCCAGAGAGTGATGGAGCTTGTGGCATGCTCGATTACACTAGGCTTTTAGGAATAGGACAGAGAATTTATTATGACTTTCAAAGAATCAGCTTGTTCTAAGCACACATACACACACACATGCACAGAGAGAGAGTTTGACTGGGGCTATTTAGGTTATTTAAAAACCTATATGGGAGAATCTTAGTGATTACAGTGGGGCTGGGATGATTCCTGTACAGAAGGCCATTCACTCACGTCAGTGGAGATTTATTTCACCATCCTTGGTGCAGCAAAATATCAGGGCCTGTTGATGAAATGCTAGCTGTGGAATCTGTGGGCTTAGTTGTTGGATAGTCCTCTGATTAAAATAAAAAAAAAAAAAAGAAGGTATTGATGAAAGATGCTAGAGAGTAAATTAATGTTTTTTACACTTGATTAACTGCTTAATATTCCTAATGTGCTCAAAGTGCTGGAAATACTTGGAGGGTAAACACCGAGACAACTCAGGACCTAAAAAAAAAAGTCAGTGAGGCCAGATTTTAATTAAATTGAAATTAAAAAGAGACAGGAAATTAAAGTATCTATCACATTAAAAAATTAAAACATGTTCAGCTGCTAAAAAAATCTAACTCCATTTAAAACTAACAGTGTAGCTTTAAAGAATCTATAGAGAATTTATTGTTACAGTGAAGGAGCTTTCACGATCCTCTGGGGCCAAAGATCATTTGGTTCTTGTGCTGTTAAAATAATCAGGAACCATATAAACATGTAGCTTGAAATCTAAAGTAATTAAAAAGTTAAATTCTTATGAGATTCCATAACTTTACCCAAGAAATCTTTTTATATATGCAGGCTAGAAACTCAAAGTAAAAGTTCTTTTGCCATGTTTGAAATCCAGGCCTTGCTGGTGATACTGGATTACATGTTCCTTGGGCAGAAGGGCATTGTAATCCACATTTATGTGATCAGTGGATCCATGTGCTACGTTTGCGAATCCTGAATACTACTTTGGAAGGTGACTGACAAGAAAAAAAGGACAGGTGCATAAAGACAATCCATTTTTTTCATCAGTCCTGTCAGTATGTTATGTGCTAGATACAAATACTTCTTACTTTATATTTAATTTTTAATATAGAGTATTTAAAATCTTTTAAGTTAACTGGAGTACTTTGGATATTTGCTCATGAAGTCCATGTTAAATTGAAATGGAAACTTTTTTTTTAAATAAAAACTTGTGAGTTGTAAACTGAATATTAACCACAGTAAAAAATGTCTTCCATTAAAATCCATGTACCTTAAATCTGTTATATGATACTTATAACAAGATTCCTGTATATTTATGCTACAATTTTTAAAAGGTAATTAATGCAGACATTCTTTTTTCATTGAATTGGGTGAAAGAATAGCCCTACAAAAAGACTGTATTCCCTATACAAGAGAGTGAAAAAATATAATGCAGTTTCCTCTGTGTATCACAAAATGTTTCTCTTCAGAGGGCTGGCTCCACTGAAGGTTTAGCTGATATCCATACGGTTGAGATTCCTGTGCTGAGCCAGTCTGATCCCTTTGTATCACTTTGCTGTTTCTCCAAGGAAAATAACAATGCCTCTCAAAGACTTATACGGAGGATATAGGTGTGGATGAAATAATTAATGTATGTGAGGTGTTTAGGTTCCTAATGGAATATAGTATAATCAACTCAACCAACTAAATTTGAAAGCAGCCTCAGTAACTTTATGAATTGATTGATTTTGTTTCCTTGAACTCAAGGTCTACTAGAATTGCATTGTTCCAGTGTTCACTTGGGTTCATATCCTCTTGAAATGTATAATGAGATGGTGCATTTGTCCTATCAAAAATACATGCTTAAATTTCAATTAATGAGGCACAGAAATAAGCAAATGAGTTTTATATATATTACAGGAAGAGAGAAAAATGGTCAGGAAGATCAGGAGAATGGCAAATTATATATACTGCATACTAAAATTTCTGACTTTTTTTTCTTTTTTTTTTTTTTTTTTAATCCTGATTTTAGTTTTAAAATAAAATCAGATCTGTACAGAGAAAATCACATTAGAGTTTACTCTTATCTATCCAGGAATTACTCTCCAACTTCATGATAAAATCATCTTCATTACAGACAGTCACTGCCTTCCTCCTGCTCACAGTCATAACACACTGTGGCAATATCACTATTGTTATGGTTGAAGAAACATGATGCTGCTTTCAAGGACATAAAACTAAAATAATGGCCCCCTAGGCTGAGGTTTCTCACACTTGTTTTTTACCCTAAGGTGATTTTTTTTTTTTTTGAAAGGTTCATAAAATCCAAGTTGGGCGTTTTATTAGCTACCCAAACTTGAAACAAAGAAGCAAGTATTTTTCCCAACTTACATCAGCAAAACAAACAAAAAAATTAAATTCATTTTATGTGTCTGAATGTGCATATATATGCTTTTCCTTTGAGATTCTAAAGATATACTAAAAGTGCTTTCAAGAACATCAGAATATCTACATAAAAATCTTCTGAACTCTAGCAAGAATATAAAAACCACTTCTATTCCTCTTTGTACATATGCTATCATAATCCAGAGAAACATCTGAATACATTTTGTGGGATAGAAAGAAAAACTAAAGAGATTTACCACTAAAACTCACTCCTCTCATTTTTGTTACATTTATCTTTCATGTGCCTCTGACCAGTTTTTTCATACAAGTATCTTTGTAATCCCAGACTTTCCACTTGCTTCCAATTTGCCATATTCTTTGTGTCACTGCATTTGTTGTTGCCAGATACCATCAGATTTGTAGCAGAAGCTTAAGCAGTTATTTTTATTCAGATTCCAGCTTTTGGAGTTAAATGATTTCTATTACTAAGCCCAGTTTTAATTCTGACTGAATTTCTGGTCCTCATTAGTACCTTGTAAATACAACTTTCCATAACAAAATAAATATAAGAAAAGTTTTTATTAATCCATTGACAATTTGTAAACCACCTCTGCTGATGGTTATGTCTTCTCCTTCAACTGCTAAATTTTTCATTTTCACAACAGGATCTTTAATCTGGGAGGTTTTGGTCATGACCATTATTCTGTGTGGGCGGATTTACATAAACTGTCTGAGATCATCATTATAAGGGTGCTATTCATCCATTCTATACCCTCTACAAACCCTGGTTTGTGCTCTACTCCTTTGTCCAGTTATTGCTGCTTGATCATTTTAAGATTCAGCAAAACAGAACCATAGAATTGCAAAGCCCTCATCTTGCAGTTTACTGGAAATGGGAACCAGAACATATTTTAAGAGAGAATGCAGCACAAAACACAACTTCCCCAGAATGACAAATGTCAGAGTGAAGCATTCAAAGTTCAGTTATGCAAGACAATACTTCTTGCAAGAATAGTTACTTTTAATGAAAAAAAAAAATGGTTGAGTTTAAAATTTTCTGGAGAAATGTAATCCTTTCCTTCCTTGATCTAATTAAAAGCATCTTTCAAAACATAATCTGATGTTTCTGCTCTTGGTAGTTCAATACTTCAAAATGAAAAGTAAAACAACATTTACTTTTCACAGAACTGTAAAATACTTTTCTCCAAGATATCCTGACATTGGTTTATATACGTGTACTCAATCACTCCTAGCATACAGAATTCAGTGTCTGTAGAGATCTGACTTGCAAAAAATACTTCTCTGTAGAGCACTTAAAAGATGGCTTTGTACTTAAGGTTAACTGGGGAAATAATGTGACATTTACAGGGGTAATGCAGGGCTGTATGTTTTGTTTGTCTTCCCTTTTGTTTCTGTTATAACCAGGTATTTGCATGACATTTTTATTTAAGGAGGAAAAACACAAGCAGGAAATTGTATTTGCACTTTACACTGATTGCCACATTATTCTTTAGGAGGAAAACAATGGCATTTGATTATGAGAGACGTTACTCCACAGGCTTCACACAAATCATGGAAGTTAAAATTTGTGTCTTCAAAGAAGGGACTCTGAGTAGATGAAATTAAAACTACTGCTGCTGTACCCTTCTTAAGATGATTGCTTTTCTTTCAATCCAGAATTAATGTAAGGACCCCCACTTGGCAAACCAGACTAAGCCCATTACTGACTACACTCTCACTGTAGTGTAGGCATTTAAGCAGAGGAAACATCAACATTTTTATTAATTATTCTGGAGAAGGACTTGTGAGCAGCTGGAATAAAGAGGGCAGAAGAAGAATGAATTAGAGATCATCTCAAAACTGTATGAGCCAGAATTTCTACCTGTGTAAATCAAGCTCTCTTGGGGTGGGCAAAGCCCTGCTGTTTTTAAAGTGGGTTCTTTCCCTCACCAGCAGTCTGAAATTCCAGTAGCATTCAAGAGGTCAAAAGAAGTTACACTTTCACTGACTTGTGCAGTGCTTAAACATTATTAACACTTGTTACAGTGAATACTTTTCTCATGGTTAAGGAGATACAGAAACAGTCTGAGAATTACAAAATTGTGTCTAATGCTTTAAAGAGAATAGTTAATAATGATGATTTTCTTGCTGAAAACTGTGGCACAGTTGTTTATGGACTGACCCCCACTGATGTCAGTCAAGTTGTGTTGAGTGTCACCCATTTCTCAGAGAATAAACTGGTCAACTTGCTCTCATTGTTTGCAAATCAGAAAATGACCATGCTTGTGTTAAATGCAGTGGAAAAACAAGAGAAAAGAAGAAGCAAAATTCCTCTAAGCTTTTGACATGACCAAAAGACATTGACAAGATGTACCATAGCCAAATTGTTGGAACTCCAGCTCTAGAACTGCTGTATGTCTGCTTTATTTCTGATCAGTCTTGCAGTGTCCTCACTTTCCCCCATCTGCATAAATATTGCCAACTTAATTCTCCACTGCATTGCTTCAGTTTTCCACCAGGGGATTTCAAAGATAAACCTGCAGTAATGTAGTGAACAATCAGCAATGAGCCCTCAAACTACACAGCACCATGTGAGTGTGAGTAGCATTGCCTCTCCTTATGCCTAGTTTTGCCATAGTTTACAACACTTCTGTGCTGTTCAGTCTTCATCTCTTTGGAGATTGTGTGCTTTCTGGAAAAACCTGCTGTGAGGCAAAGCATCCTGCTGAAGATTAAATATATTTTCGAACTCTTATTTCTGTGCAACTTTGCCAGTAACTTGGTTGCACGGGTTCCTACAGGGATCTAATTACTGTTTTCTCTGAGTTGAGTAACTTTTTGGTAAACCTAGCAAAGTCATGACTGCATTCACCTGTCAAGGATACCCCTCATTAGGGACATTTTTTTGGATCTTTTAAACCTTACTGTTAGTACAGCTAGATATTTATGATCAAGTGGTTTTAATTGAGATATTGTACTAAAAAAGGATGGATTTATGGCAGGTTTACTATCTGTTTACCAGTGACACCCTTACCCAATAAGAGTAGCAAGTTCTCTTAACAGGAATCAGCTGTCATCCATTTTTGGAGAGAAAAACTGCAAACCTTTGCAATCTTTTTAATCCTCAGTAAAGGGAAAGCTGGAGAGAAAATATTGGTTATCTGAAAGTCTTTCTCTCAAAATATCATTTCTTCTTCCCTTAGGAAAAAGTACAGTCTAATTATCCAAGCAGTGGGTGAGAAACATTGATAGAAAATGTTAAATTGTGCCATTTTAATATGTTTTCTCGCAGTTCTTATTCCATAGGAGTGGTTTCTTTTACAGAGTGCTTTGTGACCATTTAGAAACAGCTCAGGACAATCTGAGAAAAGTTTTAGTGACATGAACTCCATCCTAAAATAATTGCAAGACAGACTGAGGTCTATTTTTGTATGCTGAATTAACAAAATGCCTCAAAGGGTGTTGTCTATTTCTGGTTACTCATTCCTTTTGCACACAGTAAATCCAAAGAAAAAATTTAAAAGAGATGATCATGGGAAACATGAAATCTGCTAAACCATTTGGTTTATATCTCTGATAATCTACTACACTAAAAAGGAAAGTTGCTAGTTCTATCATTATTACTTCAGTACTATATAGTAGGATAAATAAAATAGCCCTGCTTTCCACTCCTTTACACACTTTGTGTGCAGTGAGTGACATGTAGTGGTTCTTCAAAATCAACTTGCACTTACCAGCATCATTAAACTTAAGTGAACAGAAGTTGCTATCACCAGTGAATACTCTTCAGAATATGAAGGGCTGTAAAATGTATTTCTTTGCCAACTTCAGACACTTCTCAGACTACATTTTATGGGAGTCTCTGCAAACCAAGCAACAAAACATTTTCTTCGATCTAAGTAAAATGGGAGGTCAACTGAAGGATTCTTTGTGACATTATTGGGCTTGGATTCAACCTCTAATTGTCTGTGCCAGACATTTTAATGGAATGTTTCTGTTGAGCAGTATACCAAATCTTACATTGCTTCCAACCCTGCTCTCCATGTTGAAAACTGTAGCAGATCAAAGATTTAGGACTTAAAAGAATCCCTCTTTTTGCTTGTTTTTGCAGCTCCCCATTTTGTCTGACTTATTATTATTGAAAATTTTTCTCTAGTCTGCATTCACATTGATCTGGGCAGCTGCTGAAGGAGTGAAAGATAAGTTCAGAATAGCAGATCACAAAAGCAAGAAGGAAGACAGCAAATCAGCATCAAACCTTCCAGAGGCCAGCACTGATGAGGAGCAGGCTGGTGATGCAGAGCACAGAAAAGCAGGCAGGTCTGCAGTGGACGGTAATGATTCTGTTTCCTGTGCAACACTTGTGGGTAGTGATTAATGAGGCCTTGGATCTGGAATGTGAAACTTGAATTTTAATATACCAACAGGTAAAATAACAAACATTTGAAAAGAAAGTGTGGAGTGAGGGGTTTGTCAGGGTGCTCACTACCTATGGTTATTGTAAATTTGAATCAAAGGGACCTGTCCCACCCACAGGGCTCGGTCTCTCTCACAGTGTGATCTGCCTGGTTCAGTACAAAAGAGATACAAAACAGTATTTGTATAGAAAGATATTTTCTTTCTATATTGCAATCTTTCCCCTCACAAAATCATGAAGTGCCACAGAATTCCTGTTGAAGGAAACAAAGCGGCACCATGTGTTCTCTTCTTTATATGACCCTTGTCTGGTAAAGAGATGATGTTTATCAAAAAAAAGAGAAGGGAAAGGAAGTGACTTGATTCAGTGTGAAGGAACATCAGATTGTTCCTTAAGAATTAAATAGTGCTGTATCTTGTCAGACCTGTAAAACATGGCATCAAAGATCTTTCCAGCCTATTGCAAAGAGGAAAGGCTTCATTTTAGATCCAAAGAGCAATAGGAATCAAGAAAGGTTGCTTTTTTGTGTAAATAGTGCTTTAAAATGTATGGACATTATAGAGAAATGCTTCACAGAAGTATTTATTACTTCAAACCAATTTATCAGTTTTGAAGGTGAAAATCTTGTTGATGTTTGAGTATGTAATGTGTACAATAATTTGCAAAAACAAAACCCCAAAAAACAAACAAAAAAACCCAACAACTTTTAAAGTATTCTCTACCTACTTGGAAGTTTTGATATGAACATTTTCTGGATATTTTATTATCAATAATTGCCTGGTATTGTGAACAGTGAGATGTTACAGGTAAAAATGCAGAAAGTTTATGCACAATCCTTAACTGTTTTCTGAAATAGCAAGCTGTTTGAATTTTAAAAATATGGAAATTTACTGGCAAGCTACTAAGTATCTGGCAACGCTTAGGCAATATCTTACCAAACTGATAAGGACAGGCTTTACTTTACCACTGGTTGATAAGAAAGAAAAGACAATTCTTTCTCTGAAGTATTTTTATTTCCTAATTTTGAAGACTTATTTAAGTTTTAAAAGACAGTTTATAGAGCAGAGGACTTTAATAAAATTGGAGTATGAGCTATTTTGAAATTTAATTTCACTTACTATTTTTAATCCTGATTGATATAAAGGAAATAGCACCGAAATGGAGAATCAAAACTTTGGCTTCAAAAGTAATGCATTAATTTTCTCTTAATGTGGTCCAAACCAACAACAAATTTTCTGTATTGGCAGTTGCATGTTCAAGACGTGATGATGCAAATTATTCCATATCGAAGTCTCTGAGCCAGCTAGATCCCAGTACTGACAGCTAAATCAACCAGCTTCCATAGAGACACAGAGAAACTCTGACCAATTCTCCCTTCAAAACCAAGACCTTCAGTAGCTCCAAATGGCCGGGGATGAAAGCATCTGTGCATTTTGCATCACCAGCCTGGCACTCTTAGGTGGAGCATGGCTGGCAGTCAAGGACCTGCTCAGCCAGGCATCCTCTCACACCCCTTCATGTATAGGGGCAGACTGGATTTTATGATCTGTTGTTTGCTGTCATCCTCAATAAAGCCAAACCCTTGGCTGGAGCTTTGGTGGGGCTGGATGTTGAAGTTGTTCAAGCTTTGTCCAGAGCACTGTGGGCATTCATGAGTTCCTCCTTTCATAAAAAAAGAATTAACAGAGACATTCAGTTGTTACCTGCCTTTGCTGAGAACCTAACATTCTTCTTTGGTCTGGAAACATCCCTCTCATGTAATAATTTAGTCCTAAAATTTCTCTGCTTGGCTTTGTAATTTAAACAGTCAGTTTCTGTTCTGAGGAAGATGTTCAGTGACATCTGTATTGCATATAAAATTAACTTTTCCCATCTCTGCCAACAATCACCTCTGGGTCAATAAAATTCACTAGGCCATTGTGTAATGGAAAGAAAATAATTCTGCCTACTTTTGACACTACAGGAGGAGTTCTAATATCTAATAATTTGTGGATGGGGTAGATATCTTTATAGGTGGACCTGAGTCCCTGCAAGCATTTTATTTACTCTCTCTCTTGGTAATTATCTAAAATTGTATTTACCAGCATATAAAAGCCTATCAAATCTAAATATTCTAAGGTGTTAAGGTATTTTCTCCTTACCTCTTCCCAAAACATTAATTTCTCATCCAAACTATGCTTCTCAACATTGGATAAATGACATTGGGTCACTGACAATGCAGAGTCATGGTACATTGATCCATGGAAACACTGATCACTTTCTGGAGCAAGATATTCTCTTCTGATAATATCTTGTTTTTTCTTGCAAGGTCTTTCATTTATGTACTGATCAAAACGTTGTCAGAACAGAGAAGATGCTTCAGACATGATCTGTTGCTCACTTTATTTCTAGTGCTCTCTCCTGTTATCTACAGTGGCCATTCCCAACTACACCATCAACTCTGTAACAAAATCACGTATGTCAGTCTGTGGAAGATTGTGCTGGTTTCAGGTGGAATCCAGCCTGGAATTCTATTACAGAAGTAATAGACCAATCAGAAAAAGCTACACCTATGTGAGATACACATTTTAAAATCGAAGGCCCAGGGAAAGAAAGGTTTCTTTTTCCTCCTGAGAACTGAAAATGGTCCTAGCCCAGCCTGGCCGCTGCGTTCTTTCGATACTTTGGCCTAGGGTTCAGCCTGGATTCCAGTGTTCTACTGTGTTTTAATTCTGTCTGCCTGCCTGCGAGAGATTTAACTCCTTAAGACCCATATTGAGATCTGCAGACATTGATCTTCTCCGAGTGAAAGGAAACAGAGACAGAGAAAGGACAATGTAGAAGAACAGCAGGGAGACATGAAAGAAGAAGAAGTAATTTTAGTTTTGGTTGGAGAGTGAGAAGAGTCCTTGGACTAAAATTCTCTTGTAAGCCATGGTGATGGACGCTAATTAGCCTTGAAAATCATGAGGGGGTGGAATAGTTCAATTTGAGACCAGAGCAAAAATTGTAATTTCTTTTGGAGCTATTTGGAACAGAGAGAGAGATGGAGTAGTAAAGCCCCCATTGGCCTGAGGGAGGGGGTGGCATTCTTTTGTTCCTAGAGATGAAAATTATTTTTTAGAGGCAGATGAAGTTGAATTTTTGCATTTGAACGTTCATCCTTAAAATATAATACTCCATGCATTTGACATGGCCCAGGAGCTCAGCTTTGGGAGAGCTGTGAGATGGGAGGGTTTTGCAAGTGCAGATTTTCCTCCGGGTGGATGCACTTTTAGAGATTGCACCCCAAAAGACAGGAAACTAAGTCTTCTAGGGGAGTCTCCATGGCTTTACTAGAGAGAAGCTCCTCTTCCTTGAGTGAATTGTAAGACTGTTTTAAGAATGAGGAATCTTTGAGTTTTGTCCTCTCTACATTGTTATGTTGGTGGGAAAGGAAAAAAGGGTGATGGGGAGAAGAGAAGTGATTTAAAGGTTTCATTCTGATTTAATTTGTCAGTAGAAGTTTTCTTTGTTCTTCTTTTGAAGTTTTAAGCCTGTTTTGGTCTTTCTCCTAGTCCTATCTCACAGCAAGACATAAGTAAGTGATTCCAACAGGTGCATAGACATTTTAAATACCACTAAAACCACTACATCTTTTAGCGCATTGGCCGAGAAATTATTATTAGCATACCAAAACCTCTGCACAAATGGGGTTTCTGCCTGATTACAGACTCAACCTGCTGCAAAGATTCAAGTTCACATTGGCACTTGGGATGAAGTTTTCCCTTTCTCTTTTCTTTAAATTACAATAACCTCAAACTCAAAGAGAAAGAGTGTATTGCCTGCATCTGCCAAGTATTAGTAGCTGCAGTAGGTAACATACAGGTGTTGGCATGTAAAAAGTTTGAGCAACTTTTAAATTAAATTTGTTTCAATGACAGATTATAAAGTGGAGCAATTGGTCTAACAGGTTTGTTCTTTTATGGATCAAGTCAAATGATACACAGAACTTTTTTAAAATTTAATTTTTTTTTTCTTTTAAGCTAAATGTATCTAATTATATAACACCCAGAATATTGCATGGGAATACTAATGATAATAAGCAGACAGCACTCTATCCAAATCAAATGGACCTCGAAATAACTCATTTTCTTTTAGAATAACAAATGGACTTGTCAAGAATAAACAAAAGTATCCATAACAATGAAACACCTGCTGTCTCTTCTTCACAGATGTAGCTACATATGGGCAGAGATACTTAAATATAAAGTAGTTGAAATATTACATTCAAAATTAATCACTCTGTGGGTTCAAAAAATTAAACAGAACTAATACAAGAAATAAGGATGCACTGAAATCTGTACCCACTAGAACAGTTCCATTGAATCTTCTACCACTAGTACCCATGTTACTGTTTTCCTAGGGATTTTTATAAAATGTTGTCTTTAATCTTCAAATTGTCACAACGGTTCACAAGTCATTAACATCACTTGCTCAGTTTCAGTACACTTTGCAACAGCATCAGATATCTGTTCAATTGCAAAGAATACATTATCTATGATTCGAACATTAAAGATAGCTTCTCTCATCTTTGCACAGTAAGATACTGAAATTTTGGCTTTTCTTTTGAACTTAGCACCATTACGATCTGGATAAACAATGATGACATTTATGGATTCTTCGGTTCCCTACAGAAATATAAAGGTTCTGTTTAGTTCATAATGAACCAAATGAACCAGTAATTTACATATATATCAACGTTCTGGAGATGGATTTATGATTTATTTAAAAGCCAAAAGTTTAGAGCCTCTGATTTTAGCTTTCTTTCTGTCATCAGATGGCATGTGGCTTCTGAAACTTTTACATCTGAAGGCAAAATTGTGGTTCTGCCAAATCAAGTGGAATTTTATAATCTAAATGACATTTCATAATCTATCCCATTTGCCACTCATGAAACAGATGTGTAAATACTTCTTTTTAGCAGACGTTTGTTTTTATTTTTTCATAGGTGAATATACAGTACATAGGAGAAGATGCCCCAGTGTCTTCTGTTTCTGCTAGGGTAAGTTAATGAAATATTTTCAAAATAATCCCTCTTAGTGACTAGAAAAACATGGTACTTTTTCATAAAACTTTTAACCTTTTGAAAAAAAGGCTTTTATATTGCTATTATTACTCCTTCTCATGGATCACAGAGAGTTATTATTATAAAATAGGATTTTGTTTAGTATATCTTAAATATTTAGCTGTAAGGTATATTTCACACATAATTTGGCAAGTATCAGTTCTATACCATATCAAAATTATAATTTACCCATTCTCTGCTCCTAAGGGATGGAGCTAGTTCCAAATGTACTATAACATCCAGAGAAGGGTGAGTGAAATATTCTTTCAAAGGTATAAAAACCAAAGACCCAGGTAGCAAGAGGGAAAGGGGAAACTGAAAGTTATTTAAATTATGAGAGAAACTCTCAACATCGGAATTCAATGAGAATGAGACAGATCAGTTTTGATGTGTTTATAAATCTTTTTCAGGAATTCTTCAGTCAATTTCCTAATCCTATACCCTTACTTTAAAGTCCGTGGAAATCTGTGTGTATTTTCTTTCTGGCCAGCTTTTCCCTCTGTTTCCTTTCCTCAGCATGTGTGCCCTTCCATGCCATCCCTCATGAGATGGAAGTGGCAGCAGATGCTGCTGCAAGGGTGAGAGCAGTATGATGAAAGAATGCTGTCCGTTTATAGGACTCTGCATGGATTGACTGATCTAGCTCCCTGGGTGTTTACCACCCACTGAGTCTGCTGAGTCTATTGTTGGAGGCACAAGATTATTTACTGGCAGCATTTTCTGCTGATTTCTGCTTTTTTTTTTTTTTTTTCCCCAGAAAATTACCCTGGTGCTTTCAGAGCTGTCTGACAGAGATTACCCTTTTCCCCTCTACGTATGCTGTTTCCCATAGATTTTATTACATAAAGGGTCTCAATTGTGCTTGAAAACAAGGTCTGTCTGCAAAAGCGTTTGTGATGACTGGGATGAAGAGTGTGGATGAGTGGAAAAACATAGAAGACGTGTTTGTGGCTTACAGTTTGAATGTACTGACTTCCTTAGTGAGTGTATGGCCCAGTAAGGTGCAGGCAGATGAAGTCCTACTCCTACGTATCCCTGGTGCTTCTCTCTCTGCAAATTGGCTCCCCAATAATCTGCTTTGGAGCACATGGTGAAGTATGGCTAAACATGGTTATAGATGTAGATATCTAGTTTTATTCAGAAAAGTAAGGGTCTCAGACGTTTGAGGAAGCCTTGGGGTTCTTGTACTGTTGTTTATTTCTTTTTGTGTTGGTCCAGAGTGTAGTTAACTCATGCAGAAGTACTATTTACTCCTCCAAATTACTTTGCAAGCACTAAAACCCACTCAGGTCTGTATTAATACAGTAGTAAATCACTTACAGCATGATTCAGAGCTCTTCCATGTCTGTGGAATTTGCCTTGTTAACTTCAATGGACTTTGCTGATGGTACAAGCAAAGAAACTGTTAGGTTAAGAGCACAACAATAGCAAAGCTAAAGCCTGGCTTAACTGTGTCTGTTGGTATAATTCTATTTAAATATATTTGATATTTCACCTGCAGTTCATCATGGCTGACTGCTAACTGAAAGTAGAAAAGCAAAACTACACCAGCTTGCTTAGCAGAAGTGTTTGGTTGTGTGCTGCAGCTCTTCCTCCTTTGAATAAATTGAGGAGCAAGTGGAAAGTTCAGCTGTAAATAAAGAATATTGTCACTGCAATATTAGAACAACTGCTAGGTGAGAATCTGAAAGAGCTTTGGTCAAGTAACATGGAATATAATCCTCTAAGTCATGGCAAGATATGTAACCCAATATGGTTTTGGCAGCACTTGGAATAATTAATGTGAATGTGTCAGAACCCTGCGGGTACTAATCGGCCTTAATGACTCCCCAGCCTCTTCTGGGGCCTCCAGCCACAACCATAGGCTCGAGAATTCTGTTGAAGCTTGACCCTAGTTGGGCATGGCTGGGGGCTGCTAGTCTGTTCTTTTCACCTGCTCGTGGGTTTTGCTAATTGTGTTTTCCCCGCACACAGGCTGATGTCAGGACTCTGCCTTGTTATCATAAAGATGTGTCTGACCCTGGTTGCCCTCACAGGGTGACTTTTCTGTCTTAGCCTGACTCCAGAGGTGCCTGATGCCCTTGGCTAAGAGCTGCTAGATCTGAGATAACCCTTAGCTCTTGGCCCTTGTGGTGTCCTGACAAAGAATAAAAGAGTTGGGGTTTTGAAATGGCTTTTCTGAAAAAATGAATATGCCATTGCCTGAGAAGATTAAATGGGGAAGGAAGAATCTAGATTTTTAAATGGTCATATTGTGTATCTTTAGAGGGATGGATATTTTTCTGTTTGTATAATAATAAAGTAATACTAATTCAGGTGCAGCAGGATTATTTGGAAACCTGTAGCTTGCTGCAACTATTTCAGGCCTGCAAATCAGTGAAGCAACACTGCTATATATCAAGACCAAACATGGTTTTTTAAAATTTATTTATTATGGTTAACCAACAGGTAGTTGATCAACAGACTTGTTCAGGTTTTTTCCTCAAATCTAGAAGTTGACTTTATGACCAAAACCCCTGGAGGTACTTTGGGGGGTATATTGCTTCCCCTTATACATATATATGCTTCTGAAAAATGTTCTGGTAGCATGTTTGGCCTTGCTAAATAAAAAGATCAAGCTGATGCTCTTATGAGAGCTCCTCTTGAAGAAGAAGGAAGCTCTTAATTTTATGTTGTACTGGTGATCATATTAATTGATAGCAACAGGAAAACTGCTCATTCTGTGGACAGTTTGTAGTTTATGCTTAGTATTTTTGACCATGTTTAAAAATGTTTAATAATCAGATAAGAATTGTTTTGCATGGTTTTAAATGTTGCTGAGATGATATTTAATGAAAGTTTCATATAATATCCTTACGATATGGAAATCAGGGACAAGACAAGCATGGCAAAATCAAGAACAAAAGAGACCATTGTACATAATGAGACATGAATTCTGTACAAGTAGTGTATGAAGTACAGATTCCTTGATACTCCTGGGAATACCCAGCAGCACAGAAGTGTGAACAGATATTGGTGGTACTTAATGAGTTTGGAGGGATGCAGAGCAGGACACATTTCTACAATACAATGTTAGTTTAGCCAGAATCTGGGAGAATTATTTGTTTAATTCCTGTTCTGCATCTGGGAAGTTTCTAAATAAGTATTTTGGAGGGGCTGAGCCAATAATATTGACACTAATGTGCATGAAATTACCAATATGAATTTGTTTTTTTAATCAGGCCCAGACAGGTCAGTGGAGTTTGAAAGCAAAAAAGTCAGGTTAGCAATCAGCTGCTTTTTTGCATTCAAACTGATAATATGCATAAAGAGTGCAGATATGCAGACATCTGTGAGCTGAGTACGAACCAGTAAAAATCAACCAAAAAATGACTATTAATGTTTAATTGGTGCAGTCTCTGTGTTAAAATTTTAAATAATTACATTTTAGAACTTGTGTATCTCAGGATTAGTGTGAGATTCAGTGCCAGGAGTGACGCTTACTGCCTTTCATTTTTAAATACTGGAAGTACAAGGTTTCAGTATTTCATAGTATTTAAAGCTATAGGGTATAGCATGAGTTAAGGGACAGTAAAATAACATAGCTCCTTCCTTAAAGTTACATGTTACATGCGTGAGGTTAAGGACTAAGTGCTAAAATGTTCAGTCCTCCTTGCTCATCGTTGCAGTTCCTTGGTAATCACTCCTTTTTTGGATGCTCTGAATATATGTTGCTCTTATGCCTGAAGTGTTCTCCATCTCAGACTCCCATAAATGGTGTGCAGGCCATACACAGACATGTATTTCACAGGCCCTGTGAGCCCAATAATTCAAAATGGTATCAACAGGGTGTCCCTTTTGTATCGGACTTCTCACATGAAATCACATCAGTATTTCTAGATGTAAAAGAGGATTTTTAAGTGTACTCATGCACAAGCTTGAGGAGGGGTTCATTAAGTCTGAGTACTAATCCTCTTGATGCCTCTCTTGGGATGTAGAATATAATCTTCATTCTTGTCTGGGCATAAAGTCTCTGAACCCCTTTACATGAGTCAAAGAATGATATGGTGTCACCAGGCAGATTCATACCAGTTAGTGCAGGTAATATCAGGAGTACAGTCATCTTCAAGGAGCAGGCTAATAACTTGAAGATGGAGATAAGAACCTAAAGGATCTTTCCAGTGCAGTCTGAACTCTAAGCCCCAAGGTCCTCAGTTATTAACTGTGTTGGTGCAAATCCAGTTACACTTGGCTGCAAAAACTCTTTTTTAGTGCATTACAGACACATGCAGAGGTGTCCAGACAGAAAACTATTCCTGTGCTTTGAACAAATTGGAAGAATATCCTTATGTGACATAAATGGCTCTTTGTAAACAACGTTTTGCAATGAGCTCTTCCTTTCCTTCAGTCCATTATTTTTGTTTTTGTTCCTAAACTCAACTGTTTTTAGCAATTCAATTCTCCATGTTGATCTCCTCCTAGACTTGATCAGCAGGGCCACCAATGAATGTAGTAAAAATATGTAGCACAAAACTGGGTTTAGAAGCCCTGGAGCCTGGAGTATTTCATTAGCAAGGTATTCTCTGGAGCCAAAGCATACCTCTGTGCAAAGTACCTGCATGAAGCCTCATAATTAAGTCTTGTGAATTGTGTTTTGTGAAAGAGTGAATTTCTCTCAAAGAAAGAGAAAGAACCTAAAGTGTAGTAAATATTAATGTAAAGTCAGAAGAAAGGAATAAATTATAGACTACGACCTCACCTCCACTGTTCATTTTCTAGTTTGTATGTAGCTCTTCTCTGACCAATCAATTGGACTGAGTATTTCACTCTTAATTTCTCTATAGACCTTTATACAATATGCTTAAAGTTCAGAAGTTTGGAGTAACAATATAAGCAAGTCCTGCTAGGTCAGAACCTTTAATCTCTAAATGGGACTCCTGGAATAACTTTATGTTGTATTTTTTATAAATTTACTTTTTTTTTTTCTGAGCCAGTGATATGTTCGCTCTCAGGCTGAAAGGTCTTGCCTTTGTTTCTTTCCATGTCTGTTGCAGGAGGATTTAAGATTGGTCTAAAAGCTTTCCATAATTTTTGGTAGAGATGAGGGATATTAGAGTACAAAAGGTTCTTTGGATGTATAACATTGAAAAAGATAATCCTGACACATTATTTGGAACACAGCAGGTCTAACAAACATCTTTTTAGTCTTCAGATGAAACAAGGGAGGTAAATTAAATGTGGATGAAACACGATCACTTTAATTTGTGGAATACCATGGAATGTAAGATACTGTATGCCAGAACAATTTAAAAGAACATTTTTCTTCCCTATTTGGTTATGGAAGAGCATTTAACTTAGAGATAAGGTAGGAGTCAAGGCAGCAAGCATTTTTCTTTCCTACTCTGAGCAGCAAGAAACAAATTAAAGTCAGGAGAATTGAAAATGGTCTAATAGAAAATTGAACAGAAAATTGAATATATGTTTAAAAAAGCAGGACCACAAGTTCCATTAGTAAGAGCTAAAGCAACATTTGCATTTAATCATCATGATTATATTCATTTAA
Source organism: Regulus satrapa (assembly GCA_013396955.1). Lineage (NCBI taxonomy): Eukaryota > Metazoa > Chordata > Aves > Passeriformes > Regulidae > Regulus > Regulus satrapa. The sequence continues at coordinate 333,189 of VWZN01006323.1, read as the reverse complement.
CTACCTTTTGCAGTTGTAAGCACAGGATGGCTCCAAAAAACTCAGAGAAAAAAAAAAATGTTACAATGCATTTAGTTTTAAAGAATCCAGCTTCAGCTACTGTCCCTAGACTGTCTGCTCTTAAGACAAAGAGATGGTTGGCAGCATGTTTTTTATGTTTATCAGTGGATTCTGATCTTCACTAGAAGGTTTATTTGACTCCTGGTGAGAGGTCCATGTGCAGCACTGAAAACTGCTATTGCACCTTGTGATTGAGGCCTCTTTTTAAACTAGTTGTACTGGTGAAGAGACACCTTCTTTTATCTTCATGGTTAAGGCTGGTGATGTTTGGTTAGAATATATGTAATTAAATTTTACTTAATCCCTTTTCCATTCCAAATAAAGTCTTTGTCTTTCAAGGTTCATATAAAGTAGATCAGAAGCCATTTTCATTGTGAGAATATTAAAGCTTTTAAACAGAATATATCTGAGGTATTGCCCAACTGTAGTGCCTGATGTGTAGCAGCTAGAACAAATAAAACAAAATAAAAATCCACAGAAGAAAGCCTCTAAAAATTATATCTGGATGAAGTTTCTGCTGGAGTCGCAATAGCAACCTTTAGGGAGGACAAGACAACACCCAAACCTAATTAATTTCCTTGCTTTCCTTTCCTTCCCTTGCTCAGAAGTGCTCCTTCATGGCTTTTATTCAATGGAAGACATAATTCTCCTTGTTTATGTTCTCAAAGGTCATCTGCCCTTGATAGAGTTATTTCAGCTTTATACCTGTACAAGAGCAATGTCAAGCCCAGTGAACCAATGTTTGCTCAATTAGAGCCAAGGAAATCTCTATGCAGTCACAAATCAAATACCCAAGTCCTTCCTGGCTCTGCTAATGGTTATATAGTGCAGCTCACACACAGATAAATCCTGGAGGTTCCAGGCAGGAGTTACTTATTCATGACAGTATGTATACACATATATATGCAAATCTATGTCTCTGAATATATGCATATTGAGGTACTTATATGCATGTGTGTGTGTGAAAATACATATCCATATATGACCCTTTTTTTTTTACAAGACATTTTTTCAAGTATTCTCAAATACAAAAACCATGTCAAAGAAAACAGTCATGCAAGGCAGACCTGGACACAACTGCTCTGTTTTCCTTTTTGGTGTCCAAATGCATATGAAAATAAACATAGTGATGTCTCCAGTTTCACATGCCAGTATCTCTGCAAGTTGGTTGCTTGGTCTGCAGGTGTAGTAGGTAAATTGGTAAAACCATACAGTTCAATTAATTGGTTGTCATGCAGTCCCAGCAATCATGTGTGCCACATGATTATGATAAAAACCAAGGCAGGCCACAAATCTATGCACACAAGTTTGTAATTGCACAGATATCTCTGAAGATATTGCAAGTCCTTTCGCTTTAATTTCTCAAAAAGAATATCAATGTAAAAAAATTAGCAACTCACTGGGGTTTTGTTTATTCATCCCAATAAAAAAAGATGCTGTTTTGTTTGACTTGCAAGTTAGAAAGCCTTAAAAATTACTTTTCTGATAACATACAAA
>VWZN01006323.1:304963-331620 GCA_013396955.1 Regulus satrapa | reverse complement strand
ACTTTTTCTGATAACATACAAAAACTAGTTGCTGGGAGAAGTATATCCAAGTGTGTAGTAGGTCACGAGCCAATAGAGCTGTTAAACTCTGGTTTTAGTGTATAGGAGACTCAGAAAGTCCAGCTATTATTGTGACTGGCTGCACTAGCCTCATCTTTAGCTTCAGGGCTTCTTAAATGTTTGCTGGCTAGTAGCTACTTATTATGGTTGGGATTTTTTCTCAAAAAAAATTAATAATGATACATACAAACCTCCAAAAACACATTTCAAAATGTCAAGTCCCAGAAGGGGATCTAATAAAACTGCAGAGTGTCCTGTTACAGTCAGAATGATAGCCATTTGTTCAGCTCTGAATATCAGGAGACATTTAGCCAAGTGCACTCACTGGCTGTGAATCTGGTCTGACGCAGACCCATTTTTCTACAGATTGACAGTTAAAAACTAGGTTCTCTACAGTGTGTAAACTGATTTCATACCCAGAAGTGATTTGAAAAACTACTGCTAATGCAGATTTATAATAATGAGCTCTTTGAGTGAATACCCCCCCCTCCCATTAGCTGTCCTATTTTCAAGACTTCTTATATTAAAAGTTGCCCTTTTTTATTATATTTTATTAACACTATTTTTTCCCTTTGCATTTTTTTCGTTACTGTTTTCAACAGGAAACCTCATAATTATCCTGGCTACTCTTTCTCTTCTATTTCTAATGACTTCTTTATCTATCATTATAGTGTGATCACACTAATGATTGTTTCTCATACCTCTATGGTGTAATTAATGTGATATTGCAGGCTGAAAAAGATCATTTTCAAAAAGCCTCTTAACTTTTATATGTTCATTTGCGGCTATTGAATAATGTGCTTATACTCTGAAACACAGGAGCTGCCATAAGAGAGCACTGTATGGTCCATCTACTGTGTTATCCCATCTCAGACCACAGCCAATCACATTTATTTCAAAAGAAAATATAATTTCCCCATTGGCTGTAGCAGTAAAAATAACTGCATAGCACTGCCTTACCCATGGGGGAAGTTTGTTGCAATTGCCTTTAACTGTTGTAGCATATCATCTATATCATTCACTCCCAGTACAAAGCCCTGCTAAATTCAGATATGTCTGGGGCAGCTTAGAGACCCAGGGAGGTGAAGGGGGAAGTTTAATACATCTCATTAAAGCAATTGTATGCCTCTGCAGTCAGTCTGAGCATAACATCCAGAGAGCTGCCTGAAGATGCACTCTTCTGTCTTTGCTTTGAATTATTCCGATTTTACATGGTGTCATCCCTACTCTCTGACCTGCCCAAGTATTCCTCTTCCTAATAGAAATCTGGACTGTCCATATCCCATGATGTTCTGAACATCTCTTCCTACATTCCTCACTTATGCTGAGATCTCTGCACTGTATTTCCTGTGCACTGTGTTTCCTGGCCTGGTCTGTCTCTGTGGGTGATGCAGGATACATAATGACAAGATTTACCTTGCTCTGACTTCCCAGATGTTTGTGATGGGTTTTACATACCCACCACATTACATCAATTGACATGAAACCTGTTAATTGGAAGAGAAATGGAGAAGCAGAACAGACATGGGGGAGTGGGGTTGTGTCTCCACCCTTACATCTCCATGGAATATAGAAACCTTACCTACAGGAATTAGGAAATTCTCCTTCTGGAGATGCTTCACAGTATAGAACACTGCATGGCATAAACTACACTTAAGTTTGAAAAACGTTTTTCTGACAGTTCGTTGAGTAATATTCATCTAGAATAGACACACCTTGACAGGATCCCTTCCAGGCTGTCAAGAATAAGCTATGGACCCCCTGCACAGCCTGGTCAGCTCAAAGAGTAAGGCACTAAATGCATTTCAGACTCAAGGCTTAATATTGTTACTTTCTTAAGTGAGGACAGACTTTCACAACCCCTTTCCCTTACAAATTTTCCAAATGCGTAGAAAATTTTCCTTCAAGGTCCCAGCTGAATTACCAGAACTCCTAGTTTTTCTGTTGATATTAATGTGGCTCTAATTCTGTGGCAGCTGGTGGGAGATTTAAGCCATTACAGTATCATCTTAAACCTAAAGTGTGTCTGTAGAGCGACATTTGCCAAATAAATGCCATATAACCAGCCCACAAAGAGTTTTATTAAAACCATTCCTAGCCTCGCACCATCTGTTTGGAAGGAAGACAAAATTCATTGAGCAAAGTGACCCAATCAAACAAACTGATGTGCAGAATGTTACAGTAAAAACAAAGCAAAGACAGAATGACAAATTCTGTATTGTATACTCTTGCTCTGTTTTGGTGGGAACTTCACCCTTGATTTTGGAATTCTGGGATATGGATTCAAAGGTGGTGGCAAGGTATTCAAATCAAAATGCCAGCCCAGAAGACGCTTGCTTTCATTATTCATTTGGGGCTGATTTAGCACAGCTCTTCTCTGAGAAAGAGAAGGCCTGGGGGTCGATTATTAGGAGGCAGTCAGATATCTTTGCTACTGCTTTATTAGGTGACTTAGACGGGGTGCCTTTTCTGTCATATGTGTCATTTTTGTCTGTTTACTCAAGGCTATAGAACAAGTTCCTAGTCAGCATTTAAATCATTGTAATTAAGATAATATTTTTGCAAATACTCTTTGTTCCCGAGTCAAATATTCAGAAATCTTTCCTAGTAGCAGAGGCTTCCCAGTCTACTGCAAATGACTCACCCAGGCAATCTATTCTTGCTGGTTTCCTAAGGTTACTTCAGAGTGAAGACTCTTTCTTAGAATTAGCTCCAGTAAATTTCTGTTAGAAACTTCTGTGAGTGGAGAGAAATCCTAGAAAATGAAAAGGCTATCGAGCTTTCTCTTTCTGCTGTCAGACTCCTTTGCAGTGATATTTTGCTCACAAATTGCAGCTTTCCTCTGAGACTTGAGCCAGATTTGGTCCCATCTAACAACCTGACTTATAATAAATTCCAGTATTTCAGAGAAAATTGTGTAGGGTCTTGTTTCATGACATAATTTTTGGGTTAAAAGTAGCAAGATGGAAAAAAACCCAAGGTTGCTCTGATTGAGTCTTACAACCTAAACATCTGTTGAGTCTTTCATTCAGAAGTTGAGGAAATTATTATTTTGGTTTCTCATTCAAACTCCATGTGTATGATGACTAACAAAACTCACCAAAATGAGGTTTCCTATAGAGGGACCAGGAAACTGCTCAGATGTTAACTTCACATGGAAGTGTTTTAAATATGCCTGAAAACCAAGAGTTTTACTCTACATTGGAGATCCTGCAGTATTTAGGAAATCTAGCTCACCACCTGCACATGGGACAGGGAAACATAATCATACCTTTAGAAATACAAAAGGCTCAGGGAAGGCTCATGAAGTCACACTGGTGGTACCTTGAGAGAGTGCTTATTTGGAAAGTTCAAGTTGTCTACAGGTAGAATTGGCCTTGGAAATTTGTTCAATTCTTCTTTCATCACAGTTCATTTCCATAGAAACAAAGATAGAATTAGTTCTGGAAATCAGCTATCAGCAAGACAGATCACGCCTTTGGACTTCTTATTTGATTTCAGGTTGGGGAAATCTCTTTTTGCTTAATAATTGGGACCTTCCTCAGTGAGGATTCTAGTCTTGGAGACCAAGTGTGAAATAGGCGCTTTGTTGTAAGTAAAGCCAAAGGTGACCTACTCTTTGTTCACTCCTGCAAATCCTTGCTGGAGGACAGAGCCAGGGAAAGAAACCNTGGAGGACAGAGCCAGGGAAAAAAACCTGCCAAGGGTGCGTAGAGATGCCTTCCTCCTGTAACTGGAGCTAGCTTTTTCTGGATCATCTTCATCTCTGAGAAATGATGGCTTGACAGATAGAAGGACTTGATGACTTCTGCAAACAAGGACAAAAGCAACAGCAGCAATTATCAGGAAGGAGAGAGGGAAATACCTCCAAAGGGCTATTGCTGCTGCTGCTGTAAATGTGGAACATGATATATGTGGTAATTTGTGCTTTGTTTTTCCAGCTATTTCATTATACATTTACTGTTTTCAGACATACACGGTAGCCAAGTACTCTGGAATGTTTAAAACAAGAAGTGATGCACTCTCCCAGCTCACTCAGCTGAAAAGACCAAATTCCTTGACTGTGTAAGGGCAAAATGATAGATATGATGGATTGCACACAATTCAAGATGTGAACAGTGAAGCAAAACACCTGCTCAGAAATACATCTCTGGGATGAATTTCTGCAGAAATTAGCTATGTTTCAGGGGTGGAGAAGTATTCACATGCATTTACTGCAGTTGAAGTTAGCAAAGAAACATTTTCTGTTTCTTTAACATGTGAATTGCAGAAATGGGTTTTCTAAATGAAAGATTTCCACCACTAAATCCTTTTAAGTGTGTCCTAGTTTCCACAAGACAGCTTGGAAATTGCTCCAAGGCAACAGACACTTATTTCAATGTGTAATATTCAGTGAACCTTTCAAAATATCCTTAATAATAAAACCCCCGAGTGTGGACATCAGACTAATATAGGTGATTTATTGATTACATTTTCTCTGAAATATGAACTGGAGTGACTAACTCAGTGTCCCTGCAAACCTGAGAAATGCAAAGTATAGAGGGGTGATTACAGAATATGAAGAGAAACACCTGCCTCAGCAAATTACCAGGTGTTTGAATCCTCTTCTACACGCAAGTGGCAGAAGTAATGGTGTAAATCCCTGGCCTCTGTGCGCTTCTGCTGCACAAGAAGAGAATAGCCACAATTTTGGTGGTGAGATAGGAGTCAATCTAATCAAGAGTAGTAATTCATCTTTGCAATAGGTCTGCATAACGTACCTGTGATTATGACTTACATCTCCAGTTTTTAGTGGAGGTGAATATTAGCCTTTGGGACATGAGCTAGCCTCATAACTTCACTTTTTTTTTATTTTTAATCCAAAAACAGGGAATAAAATCAAGATGGTTTATTGGCTCTGATGTTGATTTTGGAACAAAGGTGATAATTTATATTCAATTAAGTTAGAGGCAAATTAGATTACTTACATAAGTTAGATTCATTTCATACAGTGAAAGGGAGTCTACATTTATCTGAATACTGTTAAATTGTTTTTTTCTAGAATATTGTGAACATCAAAATACCATGGACAGACTATTGAATTTAGAGAACAGAATGCATTTAGTGCCTATGACTTCAAAATTGAATCATAGAGTGAGCTTTTGTCTTAGCGTTGACTAGAGACAGGGGAAATAGTTCTACATTTGAACAGGGTGTCACCTTAAAATGAAATCAGTGGATCTCTGAAGAAATTTCTAGCCAAAGAAAATGGGGAAAAGTTTTAATTCAGTCAGTAAGAGACACAACATTAATTAGGTTTTTAAATAAATGTCCTGTGGTATGTCTGCCCATCTATGATTATAACCAAACAAAACAGAAGAATGCAATGTGAAATTCTCCTCTTTATGCTTGCAAGAAATTACCAAATAATTTTTAAAACAGCCCTCTAGAAAGATGAGAGAAGCCAGTGTTTTCGTGTTACTATTTTGTAAGATGGCCTATTGAAGGTGATTAAGGTTCTGTGCAGAACTTGTTTTAGGACAGTTTGAACATGCTGGATGTTTTACCTATTCAGAAATCTGGATGATCAACGACTTTGAACATATCCCTATGCCATGCACACCAAAGTTCTAAACTTGACCTTCATGCTCAGTTTTTGGACAACTGAGGAGTCTTTCTGGGCTCATTTGCACCTATATACACAATTTAATGCATTTCAAAAGGATGATTATAGGAATAGGCAGGCAGTGCCTGTGCAGTTTTCTATCCCAGTGCTACAATTTAGTATTTTGAGCCTAAAGTACAAATACACAAGTATATTATCAGCATATCACCATTTCCTTTATACATAAATAAATATTACACAGGTTCCAAAGACACAGAAAAACTAAATTTATTCTAACGCTCTCTGCAATGTGAAACAGATTAAATATAACTTCACCTTCTCCATATTTCTTCTATATGGAATTCTTATGGAATTCTATATGGAATGCTGCTGTAGCCATGCAAGTTACTGTCCCATGTGCACCCACCGTTATTTTCAGTGGTGTAGTGACAACTGAGAGTAAAATGTATTGACAGACCTTTCTTGAACATAATGACTCCAAAAAAGCAATCCTGAATCAACTAATAGTGTAACTTTAATTTCACCATTCAGAAAACAATCAATCTTGTGACCTGGAGCCAACTGTCATACAGCCTACCAGAGGAGCAGTAGATTGGCATAAGTAGTCATTTATATCACATTAACATCAAGAGAATGGTTTTCAATGGGAACAGTGGCCTCAATGGAAAGACCAAGTTTAATCCTTGTGCACATACACCAACGTAGTTCCTATAACCAACCGTGTCCAAGACAGAAGCTTATATACATATATCTTTATTTAATCAGGTATCCCACTCACAACCATGACTACTGGGATTGAAAGTAACTGTAAAAACAGAAAGAATTCCCTCCATCCTTACTAATTGTGCTGTGGCAGGAGGACGATGGAGTCTCTCTCAATATTCCAGTCATAAGGGACCACAGTTCCAGAAAGTATCCCCTATAAAAATAATGAGCAGGAAATAGCAAGGTTTCTTTTTTTCCCCTCTTTAAACAGACCTTTTTCAACTCTCTTAGGACACTCAAAATATGTGACATAATGTGACAAAGATGAGTATGCTGACATACAGAGGTTGAGTTCAAAATCTCTTGAGAGAAGGGAAAGTGCCAACAGAACTGCAGCTGTGCATATGAGAAGATCATAATTCAGGCTCTTTGGGGATTTAGTAAGGTCCTCAGAGGAAATGTCACTTGGTCTGTTCAGTCTGGAGAAGAGGAGACTGTGGAGAGCTCATCTCAATTACAACTTCGTCGTGAGGGGAAGAGAAGGGGCAGACAGTGATCTCTTCTTTGTGGTGACCTGTGACAGGACCCGAGGGAACAGGCTGAAGTGTCAGTGGATGTTTAGGCTGATACTGGAAAAAGTTTCTTCACCCAAAGGGTGGTTTGACACTGGAACAGCTCCCCAGGGAAGGGGTCACAGCACCAAGCCTTGACCACAGAGGTCAAGAAGAGTTTGGACCATGCTGTGGGGTGCAGACTGAGACACATCTCAGGTGTGACTTTTAGGGTGTCCTGTACAGGGCAGGAGTTGGATTCAGTGATCCCTCTGGGTCCCTTCCAGCGTATTCTCTGATTGTGTGATTCTGTCATATTGTGCAGTGCTGTCTGATTGCTAAGGAACTGCATGTCTTCTCCAGGTAAAGGGTGTTGATCCCCAAGGTTTTGGCAGAGAGTGTTTATCATAATCATTTTTTTTTCCTCAATGCATTTCAACACTTTTTTTGTTTAAAAAATCATGTTTTCAAGTGAATTTAATGTTAGCAGCTCCATAAAATGGCTTGTTGGGAAGTAGCATTAATATGCCTGGCTAGATCAAACCAGAAAAATGTTTTGGATTACTTTTTTAGATCTGAATGATGCTTTTTCACAGATGTCCTTGTTATTCATGTTTTACTCAACCCTCAGGTCAAGACTTCTATAATTTAATTTCATTTTGAATATTTCAGCTTTAATATGTACTTGGAGAGCATTTATGAGAGGTGTATTATGTAACTGCTCTTGGAGATAAATGCTCATTTTCATCACTGTAGTCTTGAAATCTTGTAAGGTGGTTGCATGTCACAGCTGTTTTTTCTAGCACAGGCTAAGAATGTCTTTCTGAAAACATAATCTTTTGAGTAGCAGCTAATACATATTGCTAGATACTGCTGCTATTAGAATGCATAGTATGAGTTCAGGGTAGCAATAAATACATCAGAACAAAGTAATTAATGATTATTAGTCATGGTTACAAGGAACTTAACAAATAGTTGTCCTCTATAATTGCTGGTTTCAGGAAATGTCTGTTAACCATTCATTATTTTTCATTTTGATGTGTGTAATCTCCCCTACCACCCCCCAATATAATGTATGACTCAGCCCAATCTTTGAAAAATTATCTGAGGATAGCAGCATTACACTTCATTGAGCATTTTTTCCTTTGTAAAAGGGATTATGAGCATTTTGCCAAAAAATTTACTGTAAAGCTTCCTTACAGTTCAACATGGTATTAGACTGTTTTATAATCAATACTGTAGAGCAGAGCTTATACACAACATATATTAGGCTCTGCAAAATATTTAAATTCATGCTGGAGTTACTGTGAAGCAAATAATATTTTTCATATTATTTTATAATCCTGTCCTGTAAGATATTGCTTGAGAGTAGCTTTCTTTGCCCCATTTACTAGATGAGTGTAATAGCTGGAGTCCAGCACTTTTGGTGCTAGACTTAAATGAGATTCTAAGAGTTATTCACATGTGTTAACACATTTACTGTATCTGAAGAGAGAGATTTATTCACTAATTAAAGTAAAAATTAGTTTTGTTATGTTTTACCTTTTTTTTTTTAATTGACTTCAGCAGTGGCTGGATAAGGTCCCATGATCATGTGTATGTGGTAAAGTAGAAGACATTCTTACTCATAAATGTTTCCATACCCCCACACGATCAACAGCATGATAAAGTAATTGGTAAAAATCTTTTTAAGGCAGTAATTTTCCCTGGGGTTTTTTTCCCCTTTCATTCACCATGAACACCAAGCTATAATACCTAGTCTTTGTAAGAACAAAGATGTTATTAAACCTAAGTAAAATTTGGCAAATTATGCAGAGAAAATGCTTTATTCTAGGTTTCAGACTAACTTAGTTTTCCCAGGGTTTTAAAACTATTTGCATTTCACAAAATAGCCAACCAAATTTTATTATCAAGCTGTATATTTTTATGTTTCTCTCAAAAAGCCCCCAAAACCCCCAGTCAACTCCCTTCCCTCTGCCCACCAGCTACGATTTTTTTGGGGTTTTTTTTTTTTTTTGTTTATTTGGTTTTTTTGGGGTTTTTTGTTTTTTTTTTGTTTTTTTTTTTTTTTTTTTGTTTATACATACTTTCATTATAAGTCTAAAAGGAAAAGCAGAACTGAGTAAGGATCAGCTTTTCTGGAGGATTCTCAGCTTATAAATGAAACAAAACCTTAACAAAAGTCCCTTTTCAAAAATTGATTTTTCATCCTTACTCCCTCTTTTGCTATTATAGTCCTGAATTAGCTCCTAATCAAACAAGTTCAGAAAGCTTTTCTTCAAACAGTGCCCTGCAGGAATTAGAAATACATTTCAGTAGCGAGAACTGCTCTCCTCATGCTTAACTTTTGTCATATCTACTGGAATCTACTTCGACAAAGTTTAAAGCCCTGAAGAAATGTTGCCAGCATTGGGAGAAGGTAAAATGTAACAAGGTATTAATATAATAGAGCTAAACTCCATAAGAGAAATCATCATACAAAGGATTAGAACCAGAAAAAAAAAATATACTTAATATAAAATAATGTTCCTTTATTAATAATATCTTCCAGAATTTAATACATGGTTAATTGTCTCAACTGCCTTTTTTTTCCTTGTTGTGATGATCAAAAAATGAAAAAAAAAGTTTCTAAAGTGTTTGAAGTATTATTAAGAGACAGAGTAATACACATTGCTTTTAAATGTAAAGTTAACAGGGAATCAGGAGTATTTTCAGGATGTTAAATTAAGCTGGCAGAGGGGATGTGCAAGTAGTGACTCCAGTTCCTAAAATAAAGAAAAATTCCTGACTTACTGAGATTCAAGCAGTATGAACAAGACCCTGCAGAAAATGCTAGGTGTATTTTCCCTTCAATTCAATTTTCCCCCCCCCGCCCCCCTCCAGTAATTTTCTAACACTTACACTTTGTCTGCTCTTTTTGTTTTTTTGAAACAGAATCTGAAAATCAAATGGATGACTTCCTGTCTTGGTTTAGTCAAGTTCTCTGGGTAGCAGTACAGGAAGGAGTGTCTGTATCCAGCTAAAGAAGTGTTAACTGTCCCTATCCTGAGGTGACAAGTAGCTATTAGTGAGTGAAGATGTGTGCCTGTACAGTTGGGTTTCTTGTACATGATGAGATAGTTAATCCTGGGCAAAGGGCTGAGTCCTGTTTGGTCAGCACCAGTTCATTTATTTACCCCCCCGAAGTCCTACCAGAATTTTAATTAACAGCTCATACAGCTTTCACAGGCTCTAACTAGTGCCAACTACTTTAACAGACTCTAAAGGAAGAAACTGTTGGTTCCCAACATGTGTGCACTCACTTGAGAATATTGGCAATATGGAATGGTTATTTAGGTTTTACACTAAACATAATAAAGGTCCATGGATCCAAGGAGTCTCTTTAGTTGGAAAGATTTTTGGGTCAGGTTATTTAAAAGAAAATGTAAAAGGAAAAGAATAAACATAGCACATTGTGTTTATTAGAAAGGCTAAGAGAATGAGTAACAACAGTAGTTCATTGAAAAAGACAGTTCAGTGGAAGGACGTGAGCTCTGAAGTTCAGGAGTGGCACAAGATTTGTCCATGAAATCCTATGGAGTCTTGGGGAAAAAAAACACAGCAGAAAACCTCAAATATTTCTGAGCTTACTATAACTGAAGGGTTGGCTACTGACTTGAAAGATCCCAACTCCTTCCTTACTGCCTTTCAAAGAGTTTCCTCATGCTTTCACTTGCCCCTTTCTTCTCTCTGACAGCTCATTCCTGAATGCCCAGATCATTCAAGAAACATTGCCAACTGCAATGGTTTGTAATCAATTAACCTCCAAAAGGTCAGATAATTCAGATAAAGAATAGGTGAAGTTTATGGCGAAACACTTTAAACAAAGTCATGACTTTTTCATTCTGAAACATGACTTAATTTTCTATTAATTTGCTTTTACTGCACTTTTTTTCCTAGGGGTGAACACGAGAAGTTTAAAATGAAGATGAGAGACAAAAATAAATAAAATGAATGGTAGTATTGTCCATTAATTTAGTGTTGTGCACCAGAAGGCACAGGGAGTTTGATTTGTGGGGAAATATAAAATGAACAGAAAACAAAGGAACAATCTCACAAATGTGGTATATGATTCTGCCTCAGCAATTTTATTTTTTTAATTAGAAGTTTTAATTACTTTTTTGCAATCTTACAGTGTACACAAGCACAGCAGTTCCTTTTAACATTCAGTTTCCTAGAGACAGCAGGTTAAGATCTGAACCATAACAAAGAATGCCTTACTCAGTACCCTGTTCCTTCACCCTCAAAAAAGTATTACTGGCTCAGTTCAATCCAATGCCAAATCTCAGCATAGGGCTTCTAGTAGTTTATTTTTTCTGTGACTAAACTCTCCATCCAGGTTATATAAAACTTCACACCTTCTAGGATTTCCACTATCCATATAGCTCTAGTAAAAGAACATGAGGAAATGCTTCATCCAAATGTCTCAGTACCATATCTGGAAATCTTTAATTTCCTCTTGTGAGAAGAGAAGTAAGTGGCAGAACTTTCCTTTGTTTTTTTCTTTACAACTAAATCTGCTTGAAGTCCATAGAGAAATAAAACCTAAATAGCCTTCATAATTTATGTGGCTTGAATTTTTAGTCTCTTGCCCGCCCTTTAGCATCCCTACACTTTTTAAAAGCTGTCCTGTTCTTCCTGACTTTCAAAAATGAAAGTTCCTGAAATAAAACCCACCCCATAACTTAAGGGCTAACTAAACAAAGATATCCCACTGCCCTCCCCCCCCAGCAATGGAATCATGAATGTCTTCTCTTTTAAGATGGAGCTTATATAAAGGTCATTACAGCATGAAAGAAATGATAAGAAAATTAAAGCAGCTGAATATGGAGCATTTTGGAATTCTGAATGGTATTATAATTCAAGCCTATCTCTGGGAAAAAAATAAATCTTTCGGTGAAATGTAGAGACAGAAAACCCTGGTCTGGGGTTGTAACAAGGTAGATGTTTGCTGTAAAAGAGAAGGAAAGCCAAATCATGCTAGCAATAAAGGCAGAATTTTTTTTTGCACAGATTTCTCCTTCTCTAAGCTGACAGTCTTAGATGATAGTGGTTGCTGTAGGAAACTGTTTTATATGAATACAGGAATCTGTATTCAAGAATCTTTAGCACAAAATAAAAAACAAAAAAAGAGGAAGTTTGGTTAACATGGATAAAGAAGAACCACAGTGTAGTAACAGGAAAACTGCCTCGAGATTAATGTTGGTACCCACAGGTGAATAATCAAGAAGTAGGAGGAAAGAGCTGACAAAAAAAGCAAGCCATATGGGTTGACACTTTGTCATACATTTTTAGGCATGTCAATCCCATTAGTCACATGTTCTTTTGAACATGCCAGATGAAAAATGTAATTGAACATTTTGCTTTCAGTTATTTTTGAATAAATCCAAAGCATTTTTCAGTTATCCATTGAATTACAGCAGATTTTATTCCCAGAGAAATGGCAGCACAGTTTGCTTCATTTGTTCATGAAGAGATATACAAGCACCTGTCACCTCTTGCTTTCTCTGGCAACCTCAGCAATGGAGGAAAGTGCTGGCACTGGCTAATGGAGAAAGCTTCAGAGTAAACCTCTTTCATTACTAACTACTGGAAAACGTTCTTCAATTATTCACTAAGTCTAAAGGGGTAGAACAATTGTGGAAGGCTATTTTTATCCTATTGGAGAAAAGCTGTTTTCTCAGGGTAAACAAAAAATAAAATAAAAGCTGAGTACTGACCGCATTTCCCCACCTATGTCCTAAAAAAGGCACTGTAAAACTGGGCAGAGTGAACACTGTGTAACCCCAGTTTAGCAGCAGTCCTGTCCAACACTGATCGACAGGAAGCGAGAGCCGTTTTCAAATCTGGGAACAGCAGTCGCTGCTTCTGCTGGGATTCTGTTAGGGTGATGACCACCCTTAATTATATCACCCTTAATAAAATTACGGAATGGTTGAGATGGGAAGGATGACCTGTTGGTCATTGTGAGCAATCCCCCCCCCTAGATAACTGTGTTATCTAAAGCTGGTGTCCCAGGACCATGTCCAGGTATGATTTCATATCACCAAGGACTGAGATTGCTCCAGAAAACCTATGCCAGTGTCCAGTCACTTCTACAGTAAAAATGTGTTTCCTTGTGTGACATGTGACTCAGGGATTGCACTGGTTGAGGAAATGTTGCACATTGTCAAGGAGAACAAAATTTTCTGGGTAAGTGTTCCAAGAGTTTGGTTTCACTCCTTTGTTTTTATGTGTTTATGGGACACTGAGTCCCCCTTGCACTCTCCATCTTGTCTCTAATTTGGGTTATTAGTTATTTTCATGTATCCTTTGTTCATTTTTACTGAATTATTGGCCTGATGGTAATAGGTGCCCGAATGTGGATGCACAAGCACAGTGGATCTCTCTGGTTAGAGGTACCAAAGCTATAGCAAGAATTAATAGACCTTCCCTTTTTATACAGCATGTAGATGCCTCCTGAGCACCCTCTAATCATTAGGACTCACACAAGCTCAGTATCTTCTGTGTTCCTCTAGAAACATTTCAAGTGTTTCAATACTCTGAAGAGTATTGTATTTAGAGTATTATTGATGAGGTAATGTGACACATAGAGACTAAGAGAATAAACTTTCTAAACTGGAACTAGGGTAGTGAAAAGAAGCACAGTTATGCAGGACATTTTGCTAGCTAATGCATAAGATTTATTAGGAATTGAAAGAGAGATGGTATTAGCTCTGAAGCTGGGTGAGACTAGGGGAATGTAGACCTGGTCCTGGCAAAGCTAATTTGCTGGTGAGGGTGGTCTACAAGAAAGTAGCCAGTATAGGGGGAAAAAATTTAAAAGAGTCAAAGAAAATAAGAAATTATGACTACCTGGTTTAGGGGACTCTTTTAGAAGTCATTTGCTTCTCCAGTGGTCTGGACATTTATGACTGTAACTTTAATAGTTGCTCTCTAGAACCTCTAATTCTCGCTTCCTCAGTTAAATAGCTATCCTCTGCCTACCTCCTTTCCTCACCTGTAGTCATCCAGCTATGACCATCAATCGATTACACTGAGATGTAAAATATTTTTTTCAAGGTGGTGTGAAGGGATTGAGAACAACCTGGGTCATTTGTTTTAAAATTTCATTTAAATTAAGTTATTCTTATCTTGAATTCCCATACCATCCAATTACCTGTGCAAATTTTAGTGTTGTCTCTAAATGCAAGCTTCCTCCTCCTCACTATTATTAAAAGCAATTATTACTTTCATAAAACTTAGCACATAATTAGCAAAAAAAGTATCACAGCCCTGCTGGCTCATCAGCTTCTACACTGAGTTTATTATGGAATTAAAAAGTAAGGTTCTAGGCATTTACCAAATATCTACAAATGGTGCTTGTCAGCGATACCCATTTTTTTGAGATTAAACATACTGCTACTTTTGAAAACACTTGTAATGAATGTTTCCCTCATTAGTAACAGGATTTTGTAAAACTTGCTACTTTTGATCTTGAGCAGCTCACGGGAGACTCAGCCTCTTTTCCCAGGGAAATGGAGCTCACATGCTCACTGTATCTATTTAATCCACTGGAGGGAAAAGACCATCTAATTGTATCCTGTACGAGTAGAAAACTGCTTTGTCATCTCAAGTGGTTTTGGACACTATGGCGTTCACATGCAATGCAGATTGTCTGTGCCTGTGCTACAGAAAAAAGCTTTGGTTGGAGCCTGGACCTTCACAGGCTGAATCCCTTCCACAGGGAAGGTGGGCCATTTGTTGGCTCTGTGGTCTGCCTTTCTGGCACTTGTCTAACTTATTTTGGGTATTTTGGGGAGATTAATATCTCCCTTCCAGAAGTGGACAGCTGTGTATGATCTATCTTGTCCCAGCTTTGGAGAAGGTCCAAAAGTGTTTTGGAGACCAGGATTGCAGAACAAGACTGGAAGGCAGTTCTGCCATAATGCTAGAGCTTTTTATGTCAAAGATAGATCACAAGACACAAATTCTAGGTCGAATCAATCTTTGGTGGCTCCAGCATTCAAATATTACTTGTTTCCTTCCAAGTTTGCTTTAGCAAAATGAACAAGTAATCACCTTTGCTACTATATTTGTGATTCCTTGTGAACCTGCAGGCACATGTGTATCTATTTAGTAAATCATAGATAATTTACATTGCCTTCTGCTGAGGGGTAAAACATCCACAGCTAACAGAGGCAAAGATCACAGAGACAATAACCAGACAGTAACAAATGTGAATGTTTCAGAGCCATGCTTCCACTCAAGGAGTATTAGTAAACCCATGATGTTGCACTGATGAGTTTGATTCCCAAATACCTCTGAAGAGCTCAGATGAGAACTTCCTGTGATTCTGAACATGAAGATGAAAGATTGGTTTGTAGCACACTCCAGTAATTTGGAATGTTATAGTTCCAGGACTCATTGGACTCCCATTTAATTTCTTGGTGACTTCAGACCCCTGAGTTCACTGTCTTTGGTAACAGGCCTTGTACCTTTTATGCGCTTTAGGACTGAGTATCAATTGAGGTTACTGTGGATCTGTATACTTAACAGCTTTCCCTTTGGGAATTCAGTCACTTGTATCAAGGGAATAACTAGACTTCTAAAAACATCTTGTTGTTTACATTTGCAAAAGAAATTGATCTTCTGAAAAGCACATCAATGGAATTTAAAAAGACTATAGACAGCTCTACCTTACAGTTTACAATGCACAGAATATAACGTAATAGATGCTAAACTTTTCAGACACTGACTGGCTCACAGCCTGGCTCTTTCAAACACTATTAAGGTAGTGGGACTTCTTTCTGTTTCTTCCAGGAAGCATTCCTTTCATCTCAGTTGAAAGCCTTTTCCTATCATTTTCTCTTAATAATCTCCAATAAAGGACTGTGTATCTCCTGCCATGTTTTTTTCTGGACTGCTCCCCAGTGTATCTATACTACAAGCACTCCAGGAACAATTTCAGCATGAAAAGCTCACATAGCCCTGTAGAGCTTATCCAAACCCTCTGCTCTCAGGTACCATTAGTGCCCATGTAAGCACCAGCCACTTGTCAGATGTCAGAACTATACAGCAAAATCAGTGTCTCAATTCAGCCTAGTCTGACCCTTGTCCTGGGCTTTGTCACTCCAGCTTCCTCTCCAGTCATTTGGAGAGAGGGAAATGGTTTCTTTTATTATTTGCCTCATTATTTTAATGCAGCCCAGAGTTCTTTTCACAGTGACCCACCATTCCTTTTCTTACTTCAGCATCTTTACCACAAGGCTTTATATTGATTTGCTGTCATAAGCTCTCTTTTTTGAGCATCTCAGCCTCATAGTGAGTTCTCAAGCTCACTCAGTATGGCTTTAGAGGCTCCAGGTTGTTTATTGATGTGTATGTTGAGGTTTTCTTCTCTCCTGCCTAGTGTCTGATCAAAGCAATCAATAAATGAGTGCTGTTATAATATTTCCAAACTCTTTGAGGATTTGTTACAGAGAAGGCATTGCCTGCCTAATTGATGAAAGCAAAGCTAAAAAGAGCTTCTTTGGTGGCACATATAGACTCTTGAGAAGTAGAAAAAGGAAGAGACATCCATTTTCCCTCATGAGACCTTGAAGTATGACTTGAAAGGCTTCTACTGTCTCTCACTGGCAACCTTTTAACTTAGAGACCTCTGACTTACCGGCATCTACAGCTGTACCCCTATACTCCAGGTTGGCAGGGTAAGCAAAATACAGTAGCCTCCATAATTTTTTCTTAAAACACTTTCATTAACATGCAAAATTTTGAAATTACCCATCTAACTGCTTGTTCTGTGAAAAGAGCTGAAATTCTTGCAAAAATTACACAATTAAATAGCTGAACAGGACTTAAATTAGGCTTAATATTATAGGAATTAGGAGTTCAAAAGAACATGATTTGCATAATTCATAATTGCAACAGCCAGCTTATAGTATATTTTTATGTCACACTTGACTTCTTAGACTTTTGGAAGACCTTGATCACTCTGAAAATAATCCCACCAAAGCTTTTTCTTTATAAACCTATGGATTTTAGATCAACTCTGCAGCGTAATTAGCTTGGGGAAAAAGCCCACCCACCTGATTGACAGCTCATAGCTGGTGCAGCAGGAATTCATTATATACATCTTTTGATTCCTTTATTGTGTCTGTGACATTACTTAGGGCCTCAGAGATGGACTCAACTCTCAGTCTACCAGCTTTGATTTCCCATCTCAGCTTGGCAAGTGCTTTACCAAGTGTCTGTTTAGACATCTTGTAGGTACAGGGTAAGTCCCTCCTAATCTGACTTTACTGACCCCAGTGCCTTTACTTCTGGTGAGACGTTCCCTCTGAGTAGAATGGGCAGGTTGAGAGGATTTCATTAACATGTACCTGGGTGATGCATGCTGCCCAGACCTACCTTCTCAATATTTTAGTAAAAATTTAACTTCCTGTGGCAGTGATCTCTCAGGAATGCTAAACTTTAAGCCTGTGACAGTTAAAATCTATAGGGCTGCCCATGGGCATAAGTGTTTCTGCAGGATCATGGCCTCTGGGGGTGCACTGGCAGGGGTACCTGATGGAGATTAATAGCAAGGAGCCCTAGAGGCCGAATTAATTTTCCTCATGGCGTATGGGAGGCAAGATTGCAACTTATTTTTCTTTGTATGAAATGCTATTGAATAAAACAATTTGTCCTGCCAAAGCTCCAAATGGCTGTCAGAGAAGCAGTGTTACATTTATTTTTAGGCTGTTTTCCTAAGGAAACATGGCTTCTTTGATCATGCTGTATGCATGAGTGTGTGTGAAACAATATGTGTATAACTGCTTAAATGTCTGGTTTTGTCCCTCTTCCACCATAATATTGAGCTGACGGGGCAATTTCAGCCACATTCTTGACAGTAGTACAGAGGTCTCAAGGAAATTATTTTCTACAGTGTGAAAATAAAAAGGCAGGTAAAAAACAAGAGACCCATTTACTTTCCTCCCGTGAGAGAGGCTGTAACAAGAGCTTGTTGCTTATTAGACATCTGAGAGGGTGCATTGTTCAAAGTGGTGGCATAAATCCATATGAAGGCAACTTCCTTTCTTTCTGCTGGTCACAAATCTACTGATTTTATTCACAGATATTGCTCTTTCCCACTTCCAAGATCCCTATGATATTCTAGATTATTTTCCTACACTGCTTTGAAAGGTCACACTTCTTTAAAAACAACTTGCATCAAAGAGTTGAAAAGTCCCTGGATAGAGTATTAAAATAAGAAATATAAAATTTGATTTGGACATGAAGCAAAGGACTTCTCTGTATACCTCTCTTCCCCATTCAAACTTTACTATGTTTAGAATATTTTCTCTTTAGAGAAAGGGAAACTGTAACTAGTAAAGTAGACAGAGTTACTCTGTAGACCTAGTTATCCGGATCTGCCTGGTTTTAGTTCTTCACTAGTACCAAGGGATTTTTTTTTTTTTTTCTTTCCAGTTTGGGAAAGTATTTTATAGTTTACACCTCTTAGCATTGTGTTTGCTACACAACTGGAAAGGTTTTCCTTTGAAGTATATGAATTTGACATGGAGGAGATCTTCCTCTTGTACTGAAAGAGTCTGTTCCCCAGCCTGGTGTATCTGCTAGTGCAAAATGCTACATTCAAAATTAAAACATGCCTCCAGTGGGTTCCAGTAGGATATGAAATTATCAAAATATGTACTCGGAAAGACACTAGAGCGCATACCTTAAATACCTCTGTTGGATTCTCAATGATATTTAAGCATTTTGAGATCTGTGTGCTCTTTACTACTTTTCCCCAGTGGAATGCCCCCAAGGGTGGTCTTTACAGGGCTGAACTTATTAACTTCTCCACACAATGGTGAGCCTTCCCAGCAGCAGAGTGGATATCCCATGCCTTCTAAACGTAGCCAGCTAAAACAGGATTTATGAAAAGAAACAGACCTAACCTCTTAAATCCAAACTGCTACATATGAACTGAGGATATAAAACGAAAGTATTGACCCCCAAATGTTTTGTTCGACCATATACTATTTTTCTCCAGAGGCTGAATGGGAGAAGGTAGAAATAGAGATGATTCAAATAAGAAAATGAGGTGTCACTCTTCATGAAAAAGCTAATATAAAATGTAATTTCTGCCCCCAAAGAGATTGATATTTTGACACTTGGTCCTGAGTCAGGGAAAAAAATAAAACTGAAATATCAAAACTTTTCATAGGGATAAAAAGTTATATGAAAAAGTGGAGTTTGAAAAATGTCAAACTGGTTTGATTCACTCATGCTGATACCATACTGTGCTCTAGTCTATAGGAGGGGTAGCTCTACATCACTGAAAGATATTTTCCTTAAGGCTTTCCTCTTATCTCAAATTCCTCTGCAAGAAACTTCAGTCTTTCATTTGGTTAAAATACCATGGGATCTGGTGTGCCCAGCTGTGACTGATCAATGACTCAGATGATAATATTCTCTTGATTTCCAGTCCCACAAGGGAACATATAATTTTTCCAAAATAACTTTGACCCAGGGAAAATGATCATTCAGGTATCAAAGAAGACATGGAATAAACAGAATTTTCTAAATTGATTGCATTTAGCTTATACAAACAGTGACAGTGAAGCCAGACTGCCTGTGTGGCGAAACAGTGGAAATGTGATAACTTTGTGATGGATCGTGGGGGCTTTTACACCCTCCAGATGGGCTATGATACCTTTCTCTTGAGATATTTCTTAATGCAGAAGATTCATCACTTTTGTGTGACCCAGAGTGTGCTGAAAAACACAACCCCTGCATGTTTGCTTGAACTTGAAGGGTGTTTTTCTTCATCTTGATTTGCAGTCCTCTGCAAACATTTCTTGTAAACACCTACATCAGTGAGTTTCCTTCGTAAAATCCAAACAGACAAACAAATAAATAAGGCAAATAAAGTATATAAAATAATGAATCCCCCTCGGATCACCAGAAATGCTTAGGAAACCCAGAACTTCTATTTGAGTTCTCCTTGATGATGCACAGGGAATTGCCACATTTCTTATATTGGCAACTGTCTTTTCAGAATTCCAGCTGCTTCACGTCCTTTACAAATGGCCAGCACTCTACCCAGTGCCAGTGATTGTTCCTTTTGCACCACTGCCTCTCTGAAAACAAATGTGGGGCTTTTCTTTACATCTGTAAACTCCAAGAACTCTGACACTGGCAAGACGATCAATTTATTCAGCATTCAAAAGACAGTAATTTATTCCATCCTACACTTGCAGGTGAAAATGCTTTTTCCATTTAGGACAGTTTTGGAAACTGATGGAAATGGTTGCTCTTAAAAACAGGAAAATAAAAATTATTTTATAAATTAAACAATATAGAAAATTACTAATTTTCTATACTAAAAAGTTTCTCTAAAATAAAAAGTTTACTTGAACTTCTTCTTCTGACCTCTGTGTAAGAGCATAACTGGTGATCTGAAATTAAAATTACTTTCAGAACAGCTTAGTCAAATATGCAGAAATAAGAGCTTCCATGCCTTGGCTAAAAATAAACATATATGCATATATGCATTCTTTATACAACACTTCTTATTTTGTGCATTGTATTATTTGAAGGAGCTCTATCTAGACCCTAAGGAGACATGCACAAGCATGTCTTGCATTAAGTTCTTATTTAATATGCTATGATAGTTTATTAGTAGCAGGTGCACAGAAATACACTGGCAAGATATTTTGAGCACTTCAAATAACAGAAAATAAGTTCGAGAATCTGGTTTCAATCTTTATCACCTACCAATTAATTTATTTTAAGTCATGATATTTTTTATTGATTGCATTTTAAAGCCTTTTAGCAGTAATTTGTTCTTTGGACATTCTCAGGCAATTGCAAGGTAAGAATCAAAATTTATTTTCATACTGCTTGTTGAAATGTTACAACAATATCTTAGGCCAAAGTCTTGGTCTATATATTTCTCCAAAAATGTCTTGAAAAATAAGCTAATGAAGGCAAAATGTTGGGGAGTCTGTGCATTCCTCACACTCTTGCAGGGCAATAGAATGGCTGCATGTACAAAATGAGCACTGAGTTTTAAAAGAAACATAATCTGGATGGGAGCAGGTACAAAAACAAGGCCAGACATTACTATCTAGACTTAGTGATGTCAAAATCACCAAAAGTTTCTCATGGATTAACCTTTCTAGTGTGATGTTTGTTGTTAACTTCTTTATTAGGGCTTGTTTTTAATTCACTATGAACTGCCTTTGTCTTCCATGGAAGTAAATAGCCCATCACAGACAGGCAAATTTTTAACTGCTGCCTTGTATTTTAAAGGGTAGGTCTGCAGTTTTGCTTTTGTTTCTTTGGGGAAATAATCCTTTCAGATTTTCTTTCCAATTAACATGTTATTTTGATTTCATTCATCCAGTCATGGGTCATTTCTTTATATTGCATTATCTGATTGCGTTTACTGTTCAATTTCCTGGCTTCTTTCTCTATCTTTCTCACAAAAAGAATTCTTATCTCATTGTGGTTAAAATTTTGAGGAAAAAGACAAATAAAACCCCATCACCTATTCTTAGAGAAATAGAGCTGCATCATTTGAGTGAGGTCATTAGATCATTTGGAGGTTTTTTGTTTTCTGTGGAGATGGGAAAAATTTAGCTTTATTAATTTAAGAATCTCTACAAACCAAGTTTTAAAGTATCAAATTTTTCATTGCATTGCCATTTGTTACCCAAGAAGGGGCAAGATGATTTTTCTGTATTTTGTGCTGAATGTTAAGCAAGATATTATAAGCAAGTGAACTCACATTTTTAAGGGCAGACTTCAATGGGACTACTCAGTGCTTTTGCGGGGATTTGTGTGCTGTCTACCACCTTTCTGAGCCAAAAAGTCATGAGTGCATGCAGGTCAGTGTTTCCTGGGATTTGTCTAGATTCATAAAGTCCAGGAAAAGACTGAAAATTGCCAGGCTCTGAAGTACTGATGCCTCTTTAAACTCTCCTAGGCAGGGATCTTTTGGCCATCAGGGCAAACATTCACCTGAACACGACAAGTCTGTATGGCAGATTCATGACTGGTGTAAGTACAAATCATATTTCTGGTGGCAGTTAATTTCTTCTTGCCACATAAGCAAAATCATTATTATTTCCTACTTTTAGGATGAAGAAGATGAAAAATATATATCTATCACTGTGAATTTACAAGTCCTGATCCATAAATCATCCCTATGCTAAAAGTACTTCCTTTTCTGTCTTAGTTTAGCAAGGGAGAGGAGTAGGTATTACTAAGGTTTACATTGTCAGCTGTATTTATGCTCATTTATAGGAAAAAAAAAAGTTGCTTTCATTTGGATTTTTGTCTTCACAAAATTTCAGTATTTCACACTGAGTTAATTTCTTACACATAAGACCTGAATATTTGGTTTGCTTGCAAATTAACTGCCTTATAAAGCAGGAAGAGGGGTTCCAATCTGAGGACAACTGATAATTTATCTCTATTTTCAAATCTTTCTATAGAAACTAAACAGAAATTAAAATATTCATGCAAGGTAGACTTGCTACTCTGATTATCCCTCCACTAGCTTGATTAATCCTAACAATAAATGCCTAAAGAGGAGATTTTGGTAGCAGAAAGAGTTAAGTTGATGATTCCTGATCTGTTACCATTCAATTCTAATTTACATATAATCATTATATTAATATTAAAAAAACCCACCCAAATCCAAAATAAAATGTCTGCACGCCTTGAAAGATCATTCTGAAGCTGCTATAGTTTTGCATCTTGCAATTTGACTTGCGTCCCTGCTTGTCCAAGGGTGCATTGAGGTAGAGGGACATTGCAAGACATTTTCACTTGGCTGAGCGTTGCCCAGTTACAGACCTTCCCCTGTAACTGGATGATTAATTCCAGTTCCTCTTTTGAGCACTCTTTGAGAGATGCCCTTGCTGGCCGCAGGGCTCCTTGCAGTGTGGAGCACATCTGGATTGAAATCCGCATTCTGTGTGACTCAGAGCAACAATTTACACATAGTTATTTCCCATCGAAGCTGAGTGTTCTTGTCAGCACCCGTAAAAAGCCAGACTCTCCTGGGTGTATTTTGATCATGAGTGTAACAAGAAAATTCCTAACAGACAGGGTCAAGATATTCATCACTTCTCTAACAACACCCGTGAGGACCTGTTTCAATGGGGAAAGGGTGATGGGTTTTTTTAGCCAAAAGTTTGCTTCTCATCTTTTCAATTAAGCCTGAGGTTTTGAAATTCCTGCTGATTTGATGAAGCAATTTCAGTAACAAATGGAACAAATCCAGGTTCTGCTAATTCTGCTACCGTCCTCCTATCTGACAGCTATTATTAGAGCTTGCATTTAATTTTAGCCAGCTCTTGTGCTCTACCTGGCAATGCCCTGATACTGTGTATTTTCCAGGGAGAATAAGGAAACACTTGTGCAGTCATTCTGTTCTAGACAGTTAGAGCATAAGGCAGCTCTGCCATTTTGGTGAGGGAGGCTTAGAGGTCACCAATTCAGTCCGGGATGTCAGTGATGAAATACCTGGCATTTCCCTGTTGCCATTCATCCAGACAAAGGCATTGCTTCTCCTATTTTTAATTAATTAATACTCTTTGTAATTAGTCATTGCTAATCTTTTCTTGTTAATGGATTAGCAATCATTATGAATGCAAAAGTTGCTGAAATTATACAAATTTTAAGTGATTTTACGTGGGAAAAGGAGGCTGTATTTTAGTACAAACTATTTTTGTCTTTTCTGGTAAACACAATGAACCTTTCTCAAAGTGACAAAGTGATACCCAGAGCAGAGGGACCTACACAGGATTTCAGCAGCATTTACCTTCAAATTCCTGCTTAAACCTCTCATATATGACAGAATCACAGTAGCTCAGCTGCTGTTCTGCTGCTTTCTGGCCAGTGCTCCTGAGACCAGCTGTATGTGCCTTGTTTGGCCTCACTTCCTTAGATTGCAAACCCTCTGGCATGGGGAAGGTCTTACATTGTGTAGGGTTTTTGTAGTCTGTAGCACCACAGGCTTTAATTCAAGCCTGGGAACAAAGAAATTTTATGGCTTTGTCTAAGTTACAGGAGCTGGGAGTGCTCCTGGGACTGGGTGATGCAGCCAAGCTCTTTTTTTTGCCAGTGTTTGAGGAATGCAATGCCCATATGGGAGGGAAAAGCAATTAGTCTGCAATGGCATGTTCTGGTCTAGATGATCAAAGAACTGGAATACTGAATATGTTGGAGGCTGTATATAATTAGAATATCTTATACAGAGGTCATCACTATTATTAATTATAATGGCTCGGTTGGAAATAAATATTATTAAGCATTCAGTGAAACATAACCTTTCAGCAAAGGAACAATTTTTATATAATGATGAAAACTAGAGTAAACCAGCATTCATTTTCTGATAAATTATGTTATTTGATTTCCAAAAAAAATTGCTTATATAAGAAACATAATATTTTGACTTTTAAAATGAAGAGTGATGTTTTAATACTAATATATCTAGGTATTACACAACACCATAGTGAATAAACAACATTTGAAAGAGACACGCAAGAAAATAATAGTAATACATTTAAAAACTGCAGGCACTGACTGCATATGAAAGTGCAAGTCATCACTTTCAGTTGCATGGATTCCATCCAAAGAACACTGTAGTGAATGGAAAGACTGCCATCGACTTTACTGACTTCTGAGTTAGGTGATGTGGCTTGAAACACTCGATCATTGATTTAAATTAAAATTGTTTCAACTGTACTCCTCATACTGTTCATCAGAGAAAAAATAAAATCAATCAACTGGAGAGAAAAATACGTATTTGTTTTGACCTCATCCCTTAATTCCCCATGAACATTACCTGAAGTGATCATTTTCATGTCTGTATCAGGCCTGGTACTTACATTAATATAAGGCAGAAGAGTGTTAAGCAGTTTTCACAATAGGCAGGAGGACAAGCACATCATGATCTGTGCCCCTCTTGAGCAATAATTTCAAAATAAGCACAGAGTGAGAGCACCTTCTGACTCAAGGAGGAAGTATCCAACATGCCTTTTGTTCTAATATGTTGGATCACTTTGTGCAGGCTCTGAAATGGTTGTCTTAACCTGCAGCATTATCTTTGCAACCTCCTAACATCTGAACCTACAGCCCAAACAGAATATATCTCTTCACCTTCTCCTGCCTCTCTGCATGTCAAGGTTCCATGTCTTCTCTGCCCTGACTACTGTCCTGCAGGAAGTGGACACAAATTCCCAAATCTGTTGAGTGTTCTCACAATTAATCTCCTCCATGGAGGGTCTGATGCAATGCCTGTGTGTCAAAAAATGTGGAATTTTCTTGAGCTTTGAGCTGTGGTGAGTGGCAAAATGAGTGGTACTTTGATAAGTTCTCATACTTTCTGGCTGAAATGCCAGAAGAGGACCTGTTCTTTTTCCTGCAGCTTGGATAAGGAAGGAAGTGGGAAGGAGGTGGGACAGTTTCCTTGTCCGGCCAGCTGCCTGCTACCTCAGCAGCCAGCTATAAAACCCTGGCTAAACTGGAGTGCTTCTAGATAAGTGCAGAAGCAGGATTTAATCAACTGAAAGAAATGGCTGAGGTGCTCAGGACAATAAATGTTGTTTCAGGGTGGAAAGTCACGTCTTAAATTTTAGATATTAGAAACAAAATAGAGAAGAGGGAGGAGAAAGGTTTGCAATCCATCTCACTACTTCCTGCCTGTGTATCTAAAAGTACCATGTTAAATGTTTCCAGCAGCCACAAATGCATCAAAGAAAATATTTTCATGTGGATTTGTCTCAGCTTTTGAGAAACTACTAGATAGCTCTAATTTACAATGTGAATTCACAACTGGGGAGAAAAATGTACTGTGTCTCTCTCTTTTTCCTATTGCACAGATACACTCACACAGACTAGTTTGCATTTCAACTGCTAGTCAATTTTCCCACTTACACAAAAGCTGTGCACTTCTTCACATTTCCAGCAGTGCTGGCAGTAAGACAGTGGCCAGTAGTCTGAGACCCATTGACCGAAAGCCTTACAACAGCCCTACACAAAGCTCATGGCAGTTGAATTGCAGTGGCTACAACATGCTCTCAGTGGGCTAGGGACTGTATTTGCCTTTCCTTTCCTCCTGCAACAGCTCCTGCTGTATCCCTCAAGGTGCTGAGCAAATCACAATTTCAGAAATTGCTTTCCTATGACTCCAGAATTGTTCCCTGGGCATTGTACCGTGATGTGCACTCCTAACAGAATTCAGAGGAGTGAAGGAAAGGAGTTAACCTTGAACCTCTCCTAAATGTTTTGCTCATTCTCTAAGTGTACAATTTTCTGCTTCCCTTCCCAAAGGTTCTTCGTTTACAGTTACATAATTGATAGCTCAACCCTCTGTCCCCTCAGACCATTTTAAAATCCAATATAAATAACACCTCAGAAACAACCTCCTGTGGCCTTCTACTCTTGGCATCAGAACCCGGGTGTGGTCAGCTTTTGCTTTACTTTACTATATGGAAATGTTTTATAAACTCTTCTTAAAATCTCTGGCCATCCATTTAAGTATAGCTTTCAGCTCCCTAGACATAGGGTTTCTTTCAGCACTTCAGGCTCTCTTAAAGATTTCATTCTCCATGACATGCATTGTAAATAATCCTACAGGGGGAAAATGACATGGGCAAATTTGGGGATTTTTGCTTGTTTGGCTCATTATCTTTTAAACTTTTTTTTTTTTTTTT